>LPNX011113898.1:218584-309260 GCA_001517045.1 Pseudotsuga menziesii | reverse complement strand
CAAGCCTTTTGCACTGTTTCATTCTTCAATGGCTAAGTAAATTGTGAGATCTTCTTTGTGAGTTGTGTGTTTGTCTACAGATCTATATGCTCAAATTTAACAAGTTTATTCCATGTATGGACATTAATCATGTCTACATCCTTTGTTTAAACACGTATAGCACTGGATAGGTCCACATGGTCTGTTCTATCGATTCTCAATCTATTGACCTCGACCTAAAAATTCCCCATGAAGATTGTTGTCACACCAGTGCTCATATCTTCGGTAGTCATACCTTTCTGTGGTCGATTAATTTCGTTCAGCTTTATTTAGTTTTCTACTACTATATACAATCAGATAGTTCATTCCATCATCACTTGGTTGTGTTAATATCGCTTTGATTTCTATGAGGGATGTGTCGATGTGTACATGAAATTTTACCAACCAATTCGAGAATCATAGAATAGGCGCTTCTATTATTTTTTCCTTTAGTATGTCGAAGGATGTAACATATTATTTGGTCCATTCATACACTTGATTATCTTTTAATAATTCTTGTAATGATATTTCATGTATGAATAATGTTGAATGAATTTTCTATAATAGTATGCCAAAGTAATATTCTTACTTGCTTCAAATTTACTGGTGGTTTTAAGTCGAGAATTATTTTAATTTTAGTGAAGTCAACTTTAATACCTTCTTTACATACAATGTTTCCTAATAAAGTTCCTATCGGTGTTGCAAGGATACACTTTTTAATATTAAGGGATAGTTGTATCATTGGAATCTTTCAAACATGAGTCATAGCCATTTACAATGATTTTTAAATATAAAATAACTTGTCCAATCATCAAAATACATAGCTATTGTTTTGTATATATATTCTTTAAATGATTTAACAACTATTCATGGGAAAACAACTGGTGCATTCTTCAGACCGAATGGCATAACTTTGTAGGAAAATGAACCAAATTTTCATACAAACGTTGTTTTCTTTTAGTATTCCTTGGTGATAGGTACTTGATTGTAACCATACAAATCATCTTTGAATGGGTAACATTCAATTTTTTCATCTTCATTAAGAATTTCATCTATGAAATGAGTGGGAAATGGGTCTATAGGTTTTACTTTGTTCAATTCTCGAAATTGAATACAGATTCTTAGTCATGTCGGGCCATGTTTCTTCGGTTGAACAACCATTGGGATTTCCCATTCCGAGTGTTCAATAGGATAGATGATTGTGACCGTTACCATGATATCGATTTCATTTTTTACAATTTATTTATATCTATGTGCTAGTTTATACGGTATTTTATTTACAAGTTTTTCCTCGGGTTTGATGTCAATTTTAATTTCACATATCTATTCTACAAGTCCTTTTAGATCCTTATAATCCCGAGCAAAAACATATTGATATTCTTTTGGTAAGTTAATTATTTTTGGTGTTTATTCTTCATTCCAGTAGTCACCAATCTTTGCAATTTTTTGTCTTTCATCATTGGATATGTTGATTTCTTTTGTTTTTATTTTCACATCCATCCACTCTGGTGCCGTACTTTCATTATTTTTTCTACTCCCTTCTTTAAATTGTGAAAATTTTGGTGGGAAATATTTTGCTAGTAACCTTTCGGGATCCTCTTTTTCTGTTGTTTCAACTTTAAATATTGTTTCGATTGGTCTTGTCATTTCAAGATGGTTGGATTTCCATTGAAACATGTTTCCAATTGTAGATTATGTTTCTATTCAAAGTATTGTCCGGTGTGTTATTTTGGTTGATCGAATATTACGACATGAGTCGTTCGGTTAATTATGAGTTTCTGTCGAATGTTTTTATTTGCTTCGAATCTTCGACTAGTAGGTCATCTTCGGGTATAAATTTGAAGCCCTTAATGAAATTTTCTTTTAGTTTGTTCCATAATAATTTTTCACCTCGTGCATCTTCCATTTTGTACCATTTATTTGGAAAATCATCTAATGATGATGAAAATAGGTGTGGCAAGATTCGTTCCTCTTTATATCCTAGTCTTTTTTATTCTTTTTCACATGCAATGATGTGTTTTTCAAGATCTTTTCCTTCTATAAAGACTAGTATTTCTGACTGATTTGTTACCTTCTTTCCTTCAAATATTTTGACAAAATACATTGAATTTGTTGACCATGTTTTTATTCTCGACTAGTGGGTATCCCACCACCGAGCAACTTTACCCGTAAATGTTTCGACTAGACTTTGAAGTCAGCCATGTTTACCAATATTTTTAGAAACTTGTTCTACATAAAGAACTGGTGATTCTCGTTCTTTATACCTAAGTGATTCTTGGATTTATGTTTCTTTTTTAATTGGCTCAAGGGATGGATACTCTCTAATTTTTTGTTCAAATATTTTAGGAATTATAGACACTGAGAAACATTGTGGAGTTTTCTTTTTAGGAATAGCTGGAATGGTCCAACATTCGCTTGCTTGCAATTCGTAATTTTCCATTTCCCAATAATATAATTTTTTGTTTGAATTATACCCAAGAGAGTATGAATTTGTAATGTTCCTTTTTTGGAACTTTATTAAAATGCCCAATTTTTCAATTTTTTCACAATTTTGATCTTAACTAGTTTTGATGTCTAGACCTCCAAATTGACCCAGATGCTTTCAAATTTTCTCTGAAGGTACATGGATAATAATATAAATTAAATATCATGCTCATTTATGTTTTTTGACCTCCCAATTACTTCGTCAAAATTCTTTAATGTTCTATTCAAAGTAGGAGACTTTACTGGCAATTGGGGCTCCAATTCCCCCTGGGTAATTGTTAGAAATGGCTTCACAAATGATACCAAAGTCACTTGAATTTCTGAAAAGAGGCTGGGTATGTGTAAGGGAACTTTTCAAAGTCTCATATGCATCATGGTTCAGTTTATACAGTCTTTTATGAATCTTTTCAAAACAACTCCCAAGTCGCAATTTCGACCCTTGGGGAAAATGCACCAAATCTTCTCCCAATGCAATAAAAATGAGTAAAATGGATTCCAATGCTTAATTACTGAACATGAGACTTTAAATACACATTAATTAGAGTCCATACATCATACATTTATCATATATTCATTCCTCCATTCGAAATAATAAGCATTACCATGGCATATATCAAAATAGAGTGGAAATGATCATTGTTTGCTCATTAAAAGTCATTTTGACATACAAATCTTGGGAATTTAGACTTGAAACCTTATTATAATTAAGAAAAAATAATATTTAACTGATAACAATAATAAATGTACAATTAAATACTCTCCCAATTCTAAATCATCAGCATTACAATGGTTCACAACAAGATAGTGGGGAAATGACACTATTTCTTCATTGTTCAACATTTTTACATGAATTCTTTTGGGTATTTCGACCAGAGAGTATTCTGAACATGAAATAAAGAGAATATAAATCATCACATAATATAATTTTCATTATAATATTCCCAAAGAGATCAATAGCTCACCCAAAGCGCAATCCCTCCATTGGCATGAATATGGTGTGAAAACTGGAAATAGTTGAGAGAGAGTGCTGCAATAGAAGAATCCACATGATTTCCTATATATTAAACCTGAAAATAATACTCCATTAAATCTCCATGAAATACCTGAGTGGTCTTTCCAAACACCAACTAGGATGGGAATCTTTCAATAAAATTGGCTTACGCAAGAAAATTAGTCATCCACTAGCTCTCACAATTCACAAATGACAATTTCACAAATGAGAAAAAGCTTCCTCTCATGTATGATCCTTGTATTTTATAAAAAATATTAGTCTTATAAGGTTCCAAATCCATCCATAAAACAAATCCAAGTTGAATTGATGTGGCTTCTCATGCTATGCCATGTGGCCTCCCTCTTCACCTTCCCTCTTCTCTCAAATTTGAGTAGGAGCCCCTTGGCCTTCTCCAACTACCAAATTTGACCTCTAAGATGCTCTATTCAGTCCTGACATGCCACTATTTCAGTATGTCAGCCTTTATATCTGACTTGTGCCATAATTTTAATAGAATCTCCATCATTCGTGTCATAGATGTCATAAATGTAAGGGGGATCTAGCCAAGTCTCCATGAAACTCCCATTTGGCTCTTCCTCTCCCATGTAAGTTACAATTCATCCCAAATTCAACCTATGAAGTATATGTACAAGTATATTAACCATATAATCCATCCAAAAACATTAGGCTTCCCATATATTCGAATTTGCAAGAGAAAGATACCATTTAACATAGGAATTCTACCTAGTGTGGGCCCCATAGTCTCCATGTGTCTTCATGCTCCATTTCCACTTCCATTTTATCTTGTATTTATTTAATAATATACATTAATAAATATTTATCCCATTCTAATGTCTAAACATCATTTATTATCCCCCTTATTTCAAATCTCAAAGCTTCCACGCCCAACCTAGGAAACTAGTGATTTTTCTCCTTGGCAATTATTTGACTTTTAGCATACCTTTGACAACTTTCATGAATATGGAAAATGTGAGTTGGCCATTGTGACCTAATTTAAAATTTGGAACATTACAAATCCTCCATTCCCAATATTGCTTGTCCACAAGCAATTTCAAACATGGTTGTTGAAGAACCTGCTTTCTATATGATTCTTTGAAGTTGCCACTGAGCTACCCACCTTGAGTCTTTGAGATTTCATAAAGATTTCAGAGAGGAACCACCATGCTTGTTGCTACACTACTCTAGTTAACATCACCTTATTAAATGGGAAATCCATCTCTCATACTTCTTGTTTCCCAAATAATTTGAAATCAATGGGACTAAAAACTATCTCAGGGTCCCATTGCTTGCATTGCACTCCAACAATTAAGAGTTCTCTCCAACCCATACCATTTGGAAATAGAATTCTTGGATCCCATTTTCTTGTATGAATTCTTCCAAACATCATGAGTGCATAATATATATCATCAAAGTATATAACAACATAATAAGAATGTCCATCAAAGAGGTGCCTCACCAAGAAATCATGAAAGTGCCTATACCTCCCAGTGAGTAGACTACCATTTGCAAAGTGCATACATGCTTCAAGTGACCAATCAAATATTCTCCAATGACATAGGTGAGGATCCCATGTCCTATAATGCTGCTAAAAAATAATGTACTATGCATCAAAATATTCAGCCATGTATTCTTTCATGCAAGAAGTGAATGAAGAATCTCCACTCAAATTTTCCCCAAATAGTGAGAAACAGAAACAAGGAGACTTCAAATGGATCAAAGAAGTCTTACCCATACATCCACGAATGATTCAATCATAAGGATACAACAATGTATTTGGATGGTAACAAAAATTTTCTCCTATCATAAGTCTATTCACCGTAGTGTTGGATGAAGTTCCTCCAACATCAAATGAACCAAGTGTCGAGCAATAAAAACCATGAGTCTTCAAGTGACTCAAATGCATATCATAGGTGCATCCATGTAGACGTGCATCATCATAAAGTAACAAATGATTCTGCTGCAAATTTGAATAAGAGTGTTCTCCAACCATGTCACCATAAAAATTAAATATAGGAGTTTCATACTCCTCATGTGGCACCATAAAAAAGAACCCTTTCACCCATACTTCATTGAGACTAATGCTACAAAACATGGAATTGTAGGATGTAGCAGAATGAAATAACTCACCCAAATGATCATAAGGTGCAGAAGTTTCATCATGGTAAGGATCCATAAGGGTAGTATCATGCAGCTCCTTCAAGAGTGTGAAACCTTTGTCATATATTGGTTCCAATGTAGAGGAATCATGCTCTTCTTTAAAAATTGCATACCCTTCATCAAGAGACAATTCAAGTTCCTCTTCCACCACATCAAGTGTTTGGATCTCTTCAAGTTCATATTAAAACACATCAAGTACATTCAAATTTCCAAATTTTTCATGATCCATCATGTCATGCGAATCCTCCAAGCAGTCTACCTTATGAAAATCTGAAACATCGGAGGAAAAACAAGTGTCTTGCAACTTTTCAAGAAGTTGCTCATTTTGAATTGTGATATTATCAATAAATTCATTATTCTTCAAGTAGGATTCATGTAACCATTCACTAATATCAATGACATTTTTTCTATCAAAAATCAAAGACATGAAATTACCTTTGATGTTGCACATTTCTCTTTGAATCTTCTCCATGTCTTCAAGGAAGGATGGCTCCTCCAAGGAAGTAGCTCTCCAACAAAAATTTGATACCAATGCTTGAGTGTCATGGAGTATGCTAAGGGCCTCTTGGATCTTATTTTCATTCATATTTAAGGACCCTTAAAGAAAATGAGGCTCTTGCAAATGAACCTCCTCATCTTCTTCCTTCTTGCTTGGACCAACTTCATGAAGCTCAAGTGGTGACGGGGAAGTTGATTTTGTTTCTTCTTCAACTGCTACAAGGTCTTAATTTTCATGTTTAATGGAATTTTTGCTTGCAAAAACATTTTTAAATCTGATCTTTATGTCACCAACATAGAGTTCGGAGCACCAATAAGTAGGTACTCCTTCATAGTTCAAGCATCCATCAATATTATATGCTCTTTGTTTCATTTCCAAGGTAGCATGTGTCTCAAAATTATCTTCATTATTTTCAATAAAACTTCTTCATACTCATGTGATGTCTATTAATATTTTTCAAAGTCACTTGGGAGTGAATTTCGATAATATTCATGTACTACTTCTTCTACTCCACCTATTTCAGAACTAGGTGGTTCATGAGTCTCCTTTTTTTTCTCCTTCAAACAAGCTAATGCATTTTTCTCCTTGGTTTTCTTAAAATCAATATATTTTTTCCAACTTTGGATAGCCAAAAATTCGAATCCTTTCATAATATTCTTGTTCATGTATTCAAGGATAGGTTCCATGCTTTTTATTATCTCCTCACCATCATATGAGGTTCTCTTTTCATGCCTAGTCATAGTTTCCAAAAAAATTGCCTTCTTCTCCTCCTTTTTTTTTCCTCTTCAACAAAAGCACTTTTGGGTTTGAATACATAATGGTGGTACATGAATTATTGTACTCATAAATATAATACCAAATCAGGTTTCAATATCATTCTCTAATACCACTGTAGTGTCCCTTTTTGAAATGTTTTTAAATGACAAGTTATTTCCCTTTTTTGTCAATTTTGACCTTAACCAGTTTTGATGTCTAGACCTCCAAATTGACCCAAATGCTTCCAAATTTTATATGAAGGTAAATGAATGATAATATAAATTAAATATCATGCTCATGTATTTTTTTTTACCTCCCAATTACTTCTTCAAACTTGTTTAATTTTCTGTTCAAAGTAGGAGCCTTTACTAGCAAATTGGGGCTCCAATTCCCCTTGGGTAATTGTCGGAAATGGATTCACAAATGATCCCAAATTCACCTGAATTTATGAAAATAGGCTGGGAATTTGTAATGGACCTTTTAAAAGTATCATATGCATCATGTTTCAGTTTATACATGCTTTTATGGTTCTTTCCAAAACAACTGCCAAGTCACAATTTCGACCCTCGGGGAAAATGCACCAAATCTTCTCCCAATGCAATAAAAATGAGTAAAATGTCTTCCAATGCTAAATTAATAAATATGAGACTTGAAATAAACATTAATCACAGTCCATAAATCACAAATTTATCATATATACATTCCTCCATTCGAAATAATAAGCATTACCATGGCATATATCAAAATGGAGTGGAAATGGTCATTGTTTGTTCATTATAAGTCATTTTGACATACAAATCTTGGGAATTTCGACTTGAAAATTTATGAGAATTAATAAAATATAATATTGAATCTATTACAATCAAAAAGGGACAATTAAAGGTTATCCCAATTCGAAATCATCAGCATTACAATGGTTCACAACAAGATAGTGGGGAAATGACACTATTTCTTCATTGTTCAACATTTTTACATGAATTCTTTTGGGTATTTAGACCTGAGATTCTTCTGAAAATTAAATATAGAGCATATACATCAGAACATAATATAATTTTCATTATAATATTCCCCAAAGAGATCAATAGCTCACCCAAAGCGCAATTCCTCCATTGGCATGAATATGGTGTGAAAACTTGAAATAGTTGAGAGAGAGTGCTGAAATAGAAGAATCCACATGATTTACTATAGATTAAACCTGAAAATAAGACTCCATTAAATATCCATGAAATACCTGAGTGTCCCTTCCAAACACCAACTAGGATGGGAATCTTTCACGCTCGAAATTGGCTTAAGCAAGAAAACTAGTCATCCACTAGCTCTCACAATTCACAAATGAGAAAAAGATTCCCCTCATGGATGATACCTGTATTTTATAAATATTATTAGTATAATAATTTTCCAAATCCATTCATAAACCAAATCCAAGTCGAATTGGTGTGGCTTCTCATGCTATGCCATGTGGCCTCTCTCTTCACCTTCCCTCTTCTCGCAAATTTGAGTAGGAACCCCTTGGCCTTCTCCAACTTCCAAATTCGACCTATAATATTATCTATTCAGTCCTAAAATATCACTATGTCAATATTTCAGACTTCATATCTGACTTGTTTCATAACTGTCATAGAATCTCCATCATTGGTGTCATAGATGTCAAAAATGTAAGTGGAATCTAGCCAAGTGTCCATGAAACTCCCATTTGGCTCTTCCTCTCCCATGTAAGTTACAATTCATCCCAAATTAAACCTATGAAGTATATGGAAAATAATATTAATATTATAATCCATCCAAAAACATTAGGCTTCCCATATATTCGAATTTGCAAGAGAAAGATACCATTTAACATAGGAATTCTACCTAGTGTGGGCCCTATAGTCTCCATGTGTCTTCATGCTCCATTGCCACTTCCATTTTATATTGTATTTATTTATTAAGATACATTATTAAATATTTATCCCCTTCTAATTCCTAAACATCATTTATTATCCCCCTTATTCCAAATCGCAAAGATTCCACCCCCAACCTAGGAAACTAGTGATTTTCCTCCTTGGCAATTATTTGACTTTTAGCATCCCTTTGACAACTTTCATGAATATGGAAAATGTGATTTGGCCATTGTGACCAATGTAAAATTTTGGACATTACAAAATTTCCTGAGTGAATTTCTCCATATATGTTCGGTTCAGCATAATCCTCATTATTATGTATTTGGTATAATTGTCGAACATTGATATCTTCATCTATAGGTTATGCCCATGGTTCTCTTTGAGATGGATGAATTGGAACAATCAATCTCTTCCCATTTCCTTTAAGTTTTATTCTTTCCTTGTATAATGAAATTAAATCCTTCATATTTCAACCCCATGGTTGGCCTACTAAAGATGGAAAGGACCTAGATGCTTCCTTAGGATTGATTATTTCAAAGTCAACTTGTGTAGTGATACCTTTGATAGTTGTGATGACATTGTTCTAGACACCAATGGGTTCAAGTAATTCTTGATCTTATAACTTCAAGTATATGCCCGATTCATTAATCGTAGGTTTACCCAATTGTTCCCATTTGTCCCTGGTCATAATGTTTACCTATGATCCAAAGTGGAGAACGACTTGTCGGATGTGGTAACGTTCTATTTCAAGGTTGACTAAAGGGTCGGCATCATTTTTATCTTTTTGGTTCAGGATACATATGATTTTAGATTTCTTGTTTTCACTCGAACTATTCTTAATATTGTACATTAAATCAATCTATTTTGAGACAAAATCATCAACATTTATTAATTTAATTCATTCTTTGGCAATCTTCTATTGAGAATCATTAGTTTCTTCTTTTGTAGCTAACTCTTGGAATATGTCTGACACATCATTATATAGTTTTTTTTGTATAGCGGGGTTAGGATAATCTATTAAATTGAGCACATAGTTCTATGGACAAACACACAACTCACAAAATAGATCACACAATTTACTCAGCAATTGAAGAATGAAACAATGCAAAAATGGCTTGCAGCAGTGAATGCTTTCATTAATAAAAAAGTTATCAGATAATAATTACAATGAAGTACAATGGCTTTAATAGCCACATGAAATTCGAATCCACATGAGGAAATTCGAATTAATAGACTCTACTTGACTATAGGTAACTAAGACCTTGTCTAAATCACTATCGGAGGACTCAGTAGTTAACTGACCTTGTCTAAACTATAATCGGAGTTCATCGGAGCTCTAAAACACAACTCAAGTGTTCCATTCAGTGTTCACTAAGGATAACTCACTATGGTAGGTGATAAATGTGCCCCTCATGAGTACATTCAAGTAAACCTAGCGCTAACTAAATGTAGAGGAATAGAACTAAATGTAATTGACTCCTATCTTAGCTTGACTAGTCATTAACTGAACTGAACTAAGCTTGGTTGGTTTGAACACTCCTAGTGGCTCCTAAATTGTAGGGATTGGTCTAGGAGGCTCCTAAAATGATGCAATTAAGTGCAATCAATCGAAGTAAGCCTCAATTAGTGCTCCCCACACTTTATTAACTAAAACATGTGCCCCAATTAGGCCAAGTGGACCCAATGGTGCTAATGACTATAAATAGACTGGATTGACTCTCGATTTAGACATGACTCCTGATTTAGACATATGACCAAATTTGGACAAGGGAGGATTAATAATCCTAGAAACCCCCCTGAATTCTAACTTGGATAAACTGTGGACCCTAGTAACTAAGACCATAGGTCACCCATTACATCAAGTAAAATAAAGTAACTGCTTAATACAAGGAGATGGGGAAAAAACCACATGGGAAAAAAGCCCCCCCTCTATCTAAGTAGGTAGAATCAGGTCTCAAGTTTGAAAAACTTGAAAATATGTTGCTGTAATGTTCATCTCTGTGAGGTAGCAAAGCAGCATGCATGGTGTGTTGTGCACAGGTACTTTGGGGCCTGGCATGTAGACTTCTCCTTCTTCTCCAAAAATGATGACGGAAGGAAGGAGGAATGTAACCTTTGTCTCTTGCTGAATGAAGAGGTGTATGATCATATCCATTCTTCTAAATGTAGTGATATTGAGCCCTTTCCATATAGCATATTATAGGGAGTTTATTGGATTTATCTGAAGGAGGTAAGATTGCATGGCATAGCGCAAGGGTCTTTCCTTTCTGAGTGTCAGGTGAGTTTCCAGTCATATTCCTAGCTTCCAGTTTGGAAGTAGGGACTAAATCTATATCTGAGTCACCTTGAATCTCAATCTCATAAACTGATAAAGATGGATCTTCAAAACTAGTAGAATTTGTAAAATAAGTAGATGCAATGATTTTACCTTCCCTTGCAAGTGGATGTTGAAAGTGCACTGGTTCTGAAGGAGGCATGAAATGTGATAACTCATATGCTTTTGAAGCATGATTTGTAGTACCCTTTGCTATGAATCTCTCAGTAGAGATATCTGTGATCTCCACTAAGTCAGGACCAAATATCACTCGCTTTGGAGATCCAATATGGGTCATCTGATAGACAGATAATAGGTTTGAAGCTAGGGAGGAAACAAATAGCACATATTTGAACCTTCCATGTTCATGTTTGATAGAGCCCTTCCACTTTGTTTTGACTTTACTATTATTGCCCATCTAAATACTAGGACCATCAAAGGACTGAAAAGAAGAGAATGATTCTCTGGATGCAGCCATATGGTTGGAAGCTCCAGAATCAATGAGAAAGACATGTGCTGATGTATAACAAGCCTTCAATGCATGGCCTTTCCTTTGGTATTCTTCATCTCCTTCTTCTTTAGAGTCATCCTTCCTTGCGCTAGAAGGTACAGAAATGTTATGCTTCTTCAAAAGAAGATCCATTTCATCAAGTTGTCTTCTCATACAGGAGCTTTCTGAATGAAATCCCCTTCCACAGTAAGAGAAGAGGACCTTTCATTTGTCATTCTTCTTGCTTCTCTTCAAACTTGAAGGTTATTTTGACTGCTCTTTCTTCACATGGGACTCATCCCTTTGCTTCCCTTTGTCATTCGCTACATTATCTCCTCTTGCAACTAGAGCTAGATCTTTGGAAGATTGAATGATCCCCATTTGGATCAATTTATCATTCTCAGAAATAAGATATTGGATGAAGGAATTAAGAGTGGGCATATTCCAATTTGGAGTAGTGAGCCTTACTATTTGGAAGGTGGATACAAAGACTGAGTAGTCTGCATTGAGCTTTATGAGAATGGAAAGGATGAGCTGATCTTCATCCTTCTTCACTTTGCATTGCTTCAACTGATATATCAGGTTCTTGAACTTTGTGAAGAATTCATTCAGAGATTTGAAATTGGATGGATTGAGAGTAATAAGATCATTTTCTAGTTGATGGATCCTCATCTCATTCTGCTTATAAAATAAGGAGGCAAGCTTGTCCCAAACCTCCTTGGGAGTCTTCAATTATTGGATGTGGAATCGAAGATATCTAGAGACTGAGGAGAGCAAGTGTCCATGGACTTGATCAATCCTGTTCATGTACTTAAATTTTTCTTTATTTGAATCTGGCTCTTCCTTTGTTTCTTCTATGAGTCTGAAGAGCTGGTTGGTGCAGAGCATTACCACCATCTCTTCCTTCCACTAGTGATAGTTGAAGGGAGTGAGAGGTTCCACTGGATGAGCCATTTTGATTGTAGTAAGAAAGACTAAGCTGTTGTAGCGAATGCAGTGAGAAGAACAGGCTACGTGTAGAAAATGTTGTAAGAAAAGTTGATAACTTGTCACACAATCAAACATACAAAGTAAGGTCGATAGTCTGCACTTTTGGAATTTCCTTCACACCCAGCGTAGTTGATTAAGCAAGCTTGATCAACAATTTCCTAACTCGAGATATTAAGTGGTAAATTCTTCACTTCTGGTGCAATACTGGAAGGAGCAATTTTCTCAAAAAAAATGATCCAGCTGGAGATCTGAGGAGGAGAGGTGTCTTGTCCACCGAGGATATGATACCATATTAAATTGAGCACATAGATCTATGGACAAACACACAACTCACAAAATAGATAACACAATTTACTCAGCAATTGAAGAATGAAACAGTGCAAAAATGGATTGCAGCTGTGAATGCTTTCATTAATCAAAAAGTAATCAGATAATAATTACAATGAAGTACAATGGCTTTAATAGCCACATGAAATTCAATTGACATGAGGAAATTCGAATTGATAGACTCTACTTGACTGTAGGTAACTAAGACCTTGTCTAAATTACTATTGGAGGACTTAGCAGTTAACTAACCTTGTCTAAACCATAACCAGAGTTCATAGGAGCTCTAAAACACAACTCAAGTGTTACATTCAGTGTTGACTAAGGCCAACTGACTGTGGTAGGTGAGAAATTCATTCCTCATGAGTGCAGTCAAGTAAACCTAGTGCTAACTAAATGTAGAGGACTAGAATTGAATGTAACTAACTCCTAACTTAGCTTGACTAGTCATTAACTAAACTAAACTAACCTTGGTTGGTTTCGACACTCCTAGTGGCTACTAAATTGTAGGGATTGGTCTAGGAGGCTCCTAAAGTGGTGCAATTAAGTGTAATCAGTGGAATTAAGCCTCAATTAGTGTTCCCCACACTTTAGTAACTAAAACATGTGCCCCAATTAGGCCAAGTGGACCCAATGGTGCTAATGACTATAAATAGACTGGATGGACTCCCAATTTAGACATGACCCTTGATTTAGACATATGACCAAATTTGGACAAGGGAGGATTAATAATCCTAACATAATCTTATTTATTCTTTATTTTGCTTATTTCTGGGTTATCCATGCCATTTTTTGTGCCTTTTCGAGTAACGATTTGCAAGTTCTTAGTTCGAACAACATCACATTTTTTCACACTAGACAAGACGTTAACATTTTTCTTATTACTAGTTTATTCAAGCATGGTGGGGAAATCCTCCAAAGAATGATCATCGACACCACAACTTGTACAAAATTTATGATCAATTTATTCCATGTATGGACACTCATCATGTTGACGTCCTTCATTTAAACACGTATAGCACTGGATAGGTCGACATGGTCTATTCTACCGATTCTCAATTTATCGACCTCGACCTGAAAATTCCCCATGAAGATTGTTGTCACACCAGTCTCATATCTTCGATAGTCATACCTCTCCGTGGTCAAGTAATTTAGTTCAGCTTTGTTTAGTTTTCTACTACTATATACAATCAAATAGTTCATTCCATCATCACTTGGTTGTGTTAATATCGCTCTGATTTCTATATGGGATGCGACGATGTGTACATGAGATTTTATTGACCAATTCGAGAATCATAGAATAGGTGCTTCGATTATTTTTTCCTTTAATATGTTGAAGGA
The DNA here is from genome assembly GCA_001517045.1 of Pseudotsuga menziesii. Taxonomy (NCBI): domain Eukaryota; kingdom Viridiplantae; phylum Streptophyta; class Pinopsida; order Pinales; family Pinaceae; genus Pseudotsuga; species Pseudotsuga menziesii. Next base: position 294,995 of record LPNX011113898.1, on the reverse strand, counting down.
TGTATCACATTATTTAGTCCATTCATACACTTGATAGTCTTTTAATAATTCTTGTAACGGATATGTCATGTATGAATAATGTTGAATGAATTTTCTATAATAGTATGCCAAAGTAATATTCTTACTTGCTTCGGATTTGCTGGTGGTTTTAAGTCGAGAATTATTTTAATTTTAGAGAATTGGGCCTTTTAAATTTAACTCAAATTCCATATCATCATGTGTTAGCCAATGGTATTTTGGTTGATCAAATATTACGACATAAGGCATTCAGTCAATTATGAGTTTCTGTCGAATGTTTTTATTTGCTTCGAATCTTCGACTAGTAGGTCATCTTCGGGTATAAATTTGAAGCCCTTAATGGAATTTTCTTTTAGTTTGTTCCATAAGAATGTTTCACCTCGTGCTTCTTCCATTTTGTACCATTTATTTGGAAAATCATCTAATGATGACGAAAATAGGTGTGGCGAGATTCATTCCTCTTTATATCCTAGTCTTTTTTATTCTTTTTCACATGCAATGATGTGTTTTTCAAGATCTTTTCCTTCTGTAAAGACTAGTATTTCTAACTGATTTGTTAGCTTCTTTTCTCCAAATATTTCGACAAAATTTGTTGAAGTTGTTGACCATGTTTTTGGTCTCGACTGGTGGGCATCCCACCACTGAGAAACTTTACCCATAAATGTTTCAACTAGACTTTGAAGTCGGCCATGTTTACCTATATTTTTAGAAACTTGTTCTACACAAAGAACTGGTGATTCTCGTTCTTTATACCTAAGTGATTCTCAGATTGATGTTTCTTTTTTAATTGGCGTAAGGGATGGATACTCTCTAATTTTTTGTTCAAATATTTTAGGAATTATAGACACTGAGAAACATTGTGGAGTTTTCTTTTTAGGAATAGCTTGAATGGTCCAACATTTGCTTGCTTGCAATTCATAATTTTCCATTCCCCAATCATATAATTTTGTGTCTGAATTAGGCCCAATAGAGTATGAATTTCCTAAGTGAAGTTCTCCATATATGTTCGGTTCAGCATAATCCTCATTATTATGTATTTGATATAACTGTAGAGCATTGATCTCTTCATCTATAGGTTATGTCCATGGTTCTCTTTGAGATGGATGAATTGGAACAATGAATTTCTGCCCATGTCCTTTAATTTTTATTCTTTCCTTGTCTAATGAAATTGATGCCTTCATCTTTTGACCCCATGGTCAGCCTACTAAATATGGAAAGGAACTAGATGCTTCCTTAGGATTGATTATTTGAAAGTCAACTTGTGTAGTGATACCTTTGATAGTCGTGACGACATTGTTCTAGACAAAATGGGTTCAATTAATCCTTGATCTTCTAACTTCAAGTATATGTCTAATTCATTAATTGTAGGTTTACCCAATTGTTCCCATTTGTACCTGGTCATAATGTTTACCTATGATTCGAAGTGGAGAACGACTTGTCGAATGTGGTAACCTTCTATTTCAAGTTCGACTAAAGGATCCGCATCATTTTTATCTTTTTGGTTCAGGATACTTATGATTTTAGCTTTCTTGTTTTCACGTGAACTATTCTTAATATTGTACATTAAATCAATCAATTTTGCAACAAAATTGTCAACATTTATTAATTTAATTCATTCTTTGGCAATCTTCTATTGAGGATCATTAGTTTCTTCTTTTGCATCTAACTCTTGAAATATGTCTGACGCATAATTATATAGTTTTTTTTGTATAGCGGGGCTAGGATAATCTTACTTATTCTTTATTTTGCTTATTTTGGGGTTATCTATGCCATTTTTTGTGCCTTGTTGGGTAATGATTTGCAAGCTCTTAGTTCGAACAACATCACATTTTTGCACACTAGACAAGATGTTAACATTTTTCTTATTACTATTTTTATCAAGTATGGTGGGGAAATCCTCCAACGAATGATCACCGACACCACAACTTGTACAAAATTTATGATCGGTTTATTCCTTATATGGACACTCATCATGTCGACGTCCTTCATTTCAACACATATAGGACTGGATAGGTCGACATGGTATCTAATACCGATTCTCAATTTATCAACCTCAACCTGAAAATTCCCCATGAAGATTGTTGTCACACCAGTGCTCATATCTTCGGTAGTCATACCTTTGATTATTTTGTTCAATTTTGGTCATTATTATTCCTTGTATTATTGTTTTTATTATGGTTGTTTGTGCGATAGTGTTCGTCTGGTAAACTGCCTGATAATTTTGTCGATTTTTTAAGTTTACCTGACACTCTATTGTCAAATGGATTTTGACCTCACATATCGCACACCAGTGAGATTTTTCATTTTTCATATTATATGGATAGTCTTTTGTTGCATTTATGTCATGCTTGTGGTATATGTCATGAAATCATTTTGACTAAATGAATCAGATATCTTGTCGATTTTCTTTCGATCAACAATAGTCTTTTCTATGTCTTACCGTTGAGCATTTAGTACACCAGACTCCATGATTTTTGAGGATTATCTCCCATATTTATTTCTACATACTATCCAATTTTTCTTCCATAGGCTATTGAGAGGATTTACAGGGTAATCCTTGTCTATCTCTATTTGTAATGCCTTAGTTAATTCATATTCATAAGTGTTGAAGTTATCAAGTCGGAGATGCATTCAGATTTTCTGTAAGAGTCCTGCAACAAACCATTGGATCAGTAATTATTCATCTATGTTATACTCCAACTGGCTTAGTGTTGATGTAATTTTAACTTCGAAATGTATTCACTTGTATTTGTTATCTATTATAACCTGATGTTTATTCTAGGATGAACTTGTGTCATGTCATGCCCCGATGTTCCTATTGGTAGGATCTATAATGTAAACAAGTCATGTCAAGTCATTGTGGGTAACCATCCTATGGTCTAAGGGTTAAAGTCCTCGTAGTTCGGGGCACTAGGGTTATTAGACTCTCCTAGAGAGGTCGTCCCTAGTAAGTCTTTTAGTCATGTCGAGAATTAGTATAAATAGAGAGTTGGCCTCTCTATTTATCACACACTCATCCACACTCAGTTGTAGCACATATCTAAGGAAGAGAAAGACACTGGGGCAAGGAAGAAAGAGGTTACTGCTGTCAGGAGATCATCTTACTTTTTTGGGGTTTTACTTTTGGTGTTGATTCTATCTCTGAGGAAGTTGTGGGCTTTTATCCATTTATGGTTTCCCTGAGGAAAAACATTGTGTTCATTGTCTCTTGTTTTTTATTTCTATGCTTGTTTTTCTCTCAGTTAAAGATCCTAATGTTATGCTAGCTTAATGTTAAAAATCTAACATGGTATTAGAGCTAACCTGAGAAGAAGAAACTATGTAGCTACGGGAACTAGGGCTTCCTACTTTGTGGATCTCTCTCCACATATTTTCATCAAAAGAAGGTTGGAATAACTCTCCTCCTTAGGGCACATCTTTCCATCCAAGCAGAATCCAATTCTAAGGTTTTTCAGTTTTGGACCCAACACTACTACTAGAAATTAGGGATTTTCACAAAAGTGGAATTTTTCGTTGAGCCTAGGCCTGGATTGATCTCCTACCTAAAATCGAAGTTAGGGATCAAATTCAAAGCATTTGGTTGGACATAACTATGGAAAAGAAAAACCCTAATCTGCTCCTGAACCAACACTGCAGGATTTCAACTCCAAATATAGATCCGACATCTTGACTTGGTAAGATCTAAATCTCTTGTATTTCCATTTGAGGTTCTCATTTAAGATGTCTCATCATACCAAGCTTGATGAAAATCTTGATGAAGCTGATAACTTCTGAGCCTAGAAGTATAGGATCTCCCTAGTTCCGGAAGAAAATGGGTTGGACTCCTATATCAGTGAGGAGGTTCCAGTTCCAGAGGGAGATGAGGAAAAGGCCTTACATAAGAAGAAGTTGGTTATGGAAAAGAGGATCATTGCTAAATCTATCAAGGATCACCTCATACCAAAGGTGTCCTCTCTCAAGACACCTAAATCTATGTTTGATGCCCTAACCAAATTGTTGGAAGGGAAGAACATAAAGCGGAAGATGACTCTGAGAAACCAACTGAAGAATGTGAAGATTAAGAGTGTGTTGCATCTGCAACAATTTCCCAAAATTCTGAAAATTTTGGGACCCTCCTTTACTTTGAATTAGTCAGTTCTTTTCTTGATTTCAGCCTATTGATTTTTGGCCTATGGATTTTAAAGTGTCTTCCGGCATTTTGGGTTACTGTCAATCGATTGGTGCTTGCTCATTTCAGTGTTTTAACGAATCTCATCCTTAGTTGAATGCGTCATCGTCTTGCATATCTCTCGAAGCCTTTGTCAATCGGAAGTTAATTCTTTGTCCTCTTCGCCATTGTGGGCAGATATTTGATCCTACCCTCCGCCGTTGCAGAGCGTTTCCGGGTGTGGACTATCCTTTTCACTCCGACCGTTGCGCGTGGGTTTTCATTCTGTGACTTTTCGGGTGGGTTTGGATTCTTCGTCGGAGGGATTTAAAGTCTCCCGCGTCCGATGCTGCAGACAGACCTCCTTTTCAAGCATCCGCCGTTGCGGATCGCTTCAGTCTTTGACTTTCATCGGCGCTCCGATGTGTGTTTTGTTTTTTGACGGCTTTGTATCGGAGCGCTTAGCCATCGTTTTCTCCTTCGTTGCAGACAGCATCGTGCTCCAAGCATTCGTCGTTGCGGGGGGGTTCGGATTCTTGGTCATCCGATCAAGGTATCCGCCGACGCCCGACTGTCGTTTTGTTCACACGTTATATTTAGCCAGGCGGGTGATTTAGCACCGGGGATTGTCCGTCGTTGCGGAGGGATTGAATTTCTAGTCACCCGACGCCGCTTTATTTTCGCGCCCGATTTAAATGCTCGCACGTGTGGCGTTTTTTATATATACAGTGAGACAGTTGGGGGTTTGTATTGTTTATTTTATTGTCGAGCACTGTCGCGGTGAGTTGAGCTATCGTGCTTCGAAAGGAGAGAAGGTCTAGCTGTCACTATACCAGCTTCCAGGTGGCGAGGGTAGAATTCCAACCGTCATCAGCTTGATCATTTCGCTGGTTTTCCAGGTAGGTGCATCTCGTTTTTTCCCATTGCGTTGAACGATTTTGATTTTCTACCGTGTTTTGGGGTCCTGGCATTTTTCTTTCCCTCGTCCAGCTAGGATTTAAGCTTGTTCAAGTTGGTTATTATCTTAACCTAGGGTGTGGGGGGGGCGTTTTTAACCTTTTAAGCCGATTTCTTTCCGCCTGTTAGTCGTTGCTTGCATGCAAGGGTTGAAAGGTTTTAGGCGCAGGCAGTCGTTACGCCGTCTGTGCCAGACCTCGCTGCACGGCCACGATAGGTAGAGGACTGCGTTTGTTGAGGATTGCTTAAGGTTCTGTTTTGGCAGGCTGTGGTTGCCTTGGTACATTTCTGGGATGGTGAACCAGAGATGTTTCACCTACGAAGTTATGCGCCGTCTCGGGAGGGATTATTGATGGAACCTGTGATTTTCTTGGCAAGGAGGAATAGGGTTTTGAAGGGGTTTTACGGTCGGCAGTGTCGCCTTCACGGCCTGCGTTGATTGTGCCATTTTTCGCAGCCCCCTTTTTTGCTTTTGGTCGCCTAAAACACTAGGAGGGTCGAAGGGATGTGCCGCCGGTTACATTGTGTTTATTGAGGATAGCATGGGTCATGTTTTGATGAGGATACCCTGTGTAGAAGTGTGGTTACTTCCCGTCGAGGAGGGTGAAATGGGCTATCAGCCTAATGTTTTTTTTCTCGGCTGCCAGTCGCATGCGTCTCTTTTGCCATTTGTCTGCTAGGCTGTAGGGCTGAAGTGTTGGCTGGCTTAAGCTTGATGCTCTTTGTGTGTGATAGGCAGTAGAATGATAATTGCATGCTGCACCTACATATAGTTTGCATGTTTTGCTTCAATGTATCAATATCATGAGAAAATGACATGTCACATAATAGTGTAGGTTTCATGCTAACACTAGTATGACTGATAAACTTGCTGCATGTAGAATAGATCATAAGATGGTTCATTCATGAGGCATTGTAAGGTTGAATAATATATGTATTAGTTGCATGGGATAACAGCACGTTGCACAATACTGCATGCTAGTCTGGTTACTCAGTATGAGAGACTTATATTTGATTTTATTGAATGATCACAATTATGATACACTTGAGGAAGGATAAATTGATGCACACTGTATGGAAAGTCAAATTACTTAATGTCAAAATGATTACATATGGCAGGACGAACTCACAATGTCCAGAAGGCAGAAGAAGAAAGCCCTAGCAGTGGAAGAAGCATTAGTACCCGAAGCAGAAACAAAAACTGAGTACATCTATGAGGACACCCAATGTGTCACGGGGGTTGAACCTGAATATAAATGGGGAGAAATATACAGGTTGATTTCCCGCACGGAAGTCCCAGACATGGGTCTTGAGGAAGCACCCATTTACGCAAACATAGAAAAATCTGCCATTATGAAGGTCGCCACCAGGCCAGAGCTGTTTCCATGCTCTGAAGTGATGAAATGGATCCTGCCACACACCAACCATGACACAATGCTTATATGTAATGTTGAAGGTCAGGGCTATGCTGCATTTAGCCCTGGATGCGTGGCCTTAGCTTACCACCTGCCTGAACCTCAAGTCTTCTTGTCCAATGAGTGGTTGGACAACCTCAGGATGGATTTAGTAGAAACCATGAGGAGAATGCTATTACCAAGGAAGCTCTATAGACATAGAGCAACTGAAGATTATGACACAGCCAGCCTTAGAGCCCCTTACAGATTCATAGCTCTAATGCTAAATAGGATTTTCGGGAGGGCTAATGGAAGGTTATTCAAATTCGAGTGGATACCCCTGATTTTCCTTGTGGCAATAGAAGGAACGGTCTTCAATTGGGCCAGCCTGGTATCGAGTAGTCTCTCCTCTTGTGTAGCTGCAGAAAAAGGATGAGAAGCCCATAAAAGATCTGAGTTTTATATGAGCTCGATTCTGATAGATTGCATACTATGTAACCAGCCTTTCCCAGGCCTCCAGTGTGTATGGGATAGGGACAGAATGCCTATTTACGCAGCTTACAAACCATTATGGGCTCATCTGTACCACAGTCACTACCAAGAAGTATGTGAGCATTTTATTATGCCATTATACAAGCTCATCTTTCGGGGGGGATGTGATTGTATGTCTGAAGATGCCATGCAGGTGATTGAAGAATATGGAGATTATTTCCTGACCGAAAATGGCATGTATATTAGAATGTATGGAGGATCAAAGACACCCCATGTACTGCCAAAGTATGCCACGGATTATATAGTCCACAAAGAGGCAGTCAAACAAGTGTTTATTGACGGTGTTGGTCACTTCTTGTTTCAGAAAAAGAAGGATGCCTATCCACCTCTACCATTTAAGCTAGGCAGCTACAGTTTCGCCAATGTGAAGCAGGCTGCAGAATTTGTAGAGGAACTAGGGAAGTTCCACTTTGGCGAGATGACTTTCAGACGAAATGACACTCATAGCAAAGTAGCAGAACACTGTAGGAAACATAGAGTATACTTCGAATACAGCCATCATTACGATAAAGATGAATCGGTCTACAGGAATGCCCCTAACATGGAAGCACTCAAAAAAAGATTCAAGCCGAAGAACCCCACCAAGGGTGGAAAATAATCTGAACAAGATAAAGCCGAGCAAGCTAAGGCTGAAGAAACAACCAAAAGGATAAGAGAGGAGGCTCGGAGGCTGGAAGATGAGGGTGCAAAATGGATGCGAAAGGGAGAAGAAGAAAAGAGGAAAGCTGCCCAGGAAGCAGCTGAACGAGCCAATGAAGCAGCCAGAGAAACAGAAGAAGCTGCTAGACAAGCAGCCGAAGAATCCCATAGAAATCTAGACGAAGAACTGTGAGAGCAGGAGGCTGAACAGATGAAGTTGACGCAACAGCAAGCTCCCGAAACATCATCAGGGCTGAGTCAGGGAGAGGAAAACCTTGAGGTGAAGATCCCTCAAGTGCCCACTACCACCGTAGCTGCTACCCCTATGATTCAGATAGTACCCTTTGTACAGGAAAAAGGGGAAGAAGTCCCTAATTTCAGCACCGTATATTATGATAGGGATACTAAAAGGATAATGAGAAGAACAGAAAGAATGGTAGGGGAAGAAGAAATGGCCAGCAAAATGATAACAGATAAGGTCATGATGGTAGGAACAGATGTAGATCCAAGGTTTACTATAAGGGCCAGGACTGCAGCAATACATGCTTCAGAAGATAACATAGATAGAATGATGATTGAAATAGAGTCATCCAAGAAGACCTCCTCTCATCTTAAGGACACCCTGAGAAAAGAAAGGGAAGAAGGCAATAGACTTAAGAGAAAATATGAGCATGTGCTGAGAGAAATGGAGGCCACAAAGAGTGAAGTCTATGCCATCCAAGCAGAAGCACAGTCCAAGGAGACAGCACATAAGGCTCTGGAAAGTGCACAGCAGGAAATTCAAGACTTAAAGAATGAAAAGGAGCAGCTGAGGGCAAAGATAGAAGACCTAGAAGCGCAGCAGCATATTATTTACAAGTCCAATACCGCATACGTTAAAGAACTGAAAGAGCAGCTGGAAGCAGAAAAGGAGCAGTAGGTTAATCTACAGCCGGTTAAAGAACACATCCTGGCTCAGAAAGCTAAAGTGCTACACCTGCAAAATGCTCTAGAAGAAGAAAGATGCCAGGTCCTCCATATTGATAGCCGACTGGAAGAAATTTTGGAAACAGCTTCTTATTTTGTTGACAGGTCCCAAGACATCCTCGAAGTACTGACTACAAGGATAGCAAGAGTGGAGAATGATGAGGAAGCCCCAGCTGAACTACCATCCAAGGATAAACAAGCCCTTAAACGAGACCATGATCTGATAGAATTCGCTATCAATACTGCAGAAGACTTCCAGAAAACAGTCAAGAAGACCAAGGGAGCCTGCACAGAATTCTTCAGGAGGGCCTTGGTTACCTACAACCGATGTCAGGTAGAAGCCGAGAAGAGGCTATATGAGTTCCCTGATCATGATGCATTTGCAGAAATGTTGCAAAAAAGACAACAAGACGAAGAAGCCAGAGTACAACACATCAAAGCCATTGATGACCAAATCCTAAAAAATGAAATAGGCCATACAGCCGTCAGTGTGCAGCTCTTAGAAGAACAGGTGCGATTGAACACGGCCAGGGTAGAGGCCATCAGAAACCAGGATGAAAAGTTCGAGCTAAACATTCAGTTTTTGGAACCGAGCTTGTTTGAAGATCTCGCTGCTGAAACAGCAGCGTGGAAGAAATTCTTGGGAAACCAAGTGGAACCCTCTTCACAAGAGGACCGGTCAACTCTGCTGTAATTTAATAAGTTTGTAAAAGGATTTTTGAAAAAAATGAAACGTTGGGAAGACTAAAGGGTTGGGAAGCCCAAAGGTCACTTTGGGCAGCCCAACCACTTTTTGCATTTTGTATATAAATAGGAAACGTAGAGAAGAGAGGGGATTTTTTCCCCAGTAAGACTGGAGGACATATTGTAAGAAGAACTACTTCCTTTTGCAATAAAATATTTTAGTTTGCCTGTTGGAGAAAGAGCTGTGAAGTTTCCAAATGTTGTACCATGGATGGCAGAAAGATGAACTACTTTATTTTTCCAGTTTGTGTCCATGAATCGTGAGATCGTTCTAACTTTATGACCTATGTCTTGTTGAATGATTTCTGATTTAATTTGTGGAAAATTCACCTGGAGTAATGTATGTGGCTCATATAACACTTGGCTATCTGGTTGTTAGAATATTTTCTCGTTCATGTGTTGTAAACGTAAATATCAGCTACCTGTAATTTTTTTTATCATACATGGAAATAATACATTACTCACAAATAATTATTCTTTTGGCTCCATGGGGATAGATAGTTAGTTGTTTTACTTCATGGTTGCATATGTGGTTTAGATGTTTGTGAACCTAAGACGAGAGGTAAGAACCTGCGCAGCACATTGTGTAGTTCCACGCATCTTTATCACCCTACAGGATCAAGATAGGCATGTGCATTGCATATATAAAGTCAAAAATACAAATTCCGGTGGACCGGGCCGCAACCAGTAAACCCTTGTGTTACTTTGACCTACGGTAGCCGGACCGTAAACCGGATGGATTCCCTATACCAAACAGTCAACGGGCTAGTTGGGAACGTTGATTGGGGAGAATCCCTTACTGTTGCCGCCTGCGAATTTCTAGGCCTCAATAGTTTTGGCGCTAGAAGGAGGGCCACTAGTAAAGGCTGGCCGTGGAATTTGATTTCCCGTGACTACCCTACCAGCAAATGTTATAAAGTTGAAGTTTTCGGTTCTATCCTTGAAACCCTGTTTTTCCCAGCATCCCCCTCGCTTACCTTTGCTCATGGCTGGTAATCAACCTAACCCTTTGCTGGCATGGAGAGCTAGGTCACCTCTAAACTTAACTCCTCCTTTGCATAACCTACCTCAAGCCTTTGACAAGCTTTTGCCCAAATTTGACCCCGCGGACAACATTGCTGTAGATGATCATCTTCAAAGATTTTACCTAACGTTAGAAGGGCTAAGGGCTGGAGAGTATGAAGATGTGGTGTGTAGACTTTTTCCTCATACTCTGAAAGGAGCAGCAGCATCCTGGTACTTTGGACTACCTGCAAACTCCATTCATAATTGGGACACTTTCGAGAGTGTTTTCAGGAGTAAGTATACCGCTCAGAAGACGCATGCTTCATTGATGAAAGGGCTTGGTTTGTTAAGAAAAGAAAGGAATGAAAAGGTACATAATTTCACTCAGAGATTTTCATTGTACTTAAAAAAAATTTCTGCTATTGACAGACCTTCAGACAAAGTTCTAATTGAGTATTATACCTCAGCCCTAGGCCCTGAGTTGGCCATGTTTGCCAAGATGAAACTCAAGCCCACGCTGGCAGAAACCTATCAAGAGGCTGAAAGTGAGAGTATAGAGGACTATCCTGACTCATTTGAAGATAAGACCACTATAGGAAGAAGCTTACTGCTGTCTAAATCTAAAGAAGATCAACCACATAATTATCATGAAATGATGAAAGTGCTTCAGAAAATGTCCAACCGAATTTTAGATCTGGAAAAGGAGAGGGACATTCAGAAAACCAATAAGCCATACTATCCAAAGAAGGAAGATAACAACCAATGGCAAGTCCCACCTCCAAATTTGGCATCAATGAACATAACAGAAATAGGAGGAGATAATTTCTGTACTTTTCATCAACAACATCATTCTGAGAAGAAGTGTCCTCAGTGGTTACATTCAATAACATTGGTAATGAATAAGTTATTGAATCCAGAATTGACTAGGGACTGTGGTGAGGAAGAAAAAGAGAAGCAGTCCTTAGTAAAACCAGACGATGATAATATGTTTTCATGGAATGGTATATCGTTGTTTAACACGGAAGAAGACGTTCTCAATTCTCAATATACCCCTACAGCCACAAAAGATGAAAACCTGGCCATTAAGAACAATGCAATAATATCAAAGGTTCCAGATTTGCAAGAGGAAGAAAAGGGGCAGGCTGATGTGAAGGCTAAAGATGACATACCTAAGGATATTCATGGCAAATAGGTAACAGAGCCACTCATTGAATTTGCCAAACCGGTGGAAGATGATGAGGAGAGCAAAGCTGACAAACTGGAAGAAGAGTTTCCCACAACAAACCAACCGATGGAAGAAAAGATTGAGTTGATCAAGACTAAGAAAACCAGCGCCCCACCTTTCCTTGTGAATCTTGAAATTTTAAATCATAAGGTCCATAATTGTTTGGTAGACTCTGGATCATCCATGAATGTTATGCCCCTGGCAGTTTGCAGAAAACTTAATGGGCCACTAAAACCTACTATTTGGGATGTTACTCAACTTGATGAAACCAGTGTCAAAGTAGTAGGGGAAATGGAGGATGTTCTGATCCGATTAGCTGCAAATAAAAGGACATGTCATTACGTTGACATCATAGTAGTAGACATCCCTGATGGATATGGAATGATCCTCAACCGAGATTGGACATCGCGCCTAAATGGGTACTTTTCTTCAGAGTGGTCTCACTTGTGGTTACCTCAGAAGGGAAGCCCAAACATTATTAAGATTTTGAGAGAGCCGTATATGAAGCACAATGTCACTAAGCTAGGAGAAGAAAATGAATCTGCTGAGTCTGTATTGGGAAACCATCTAACTGAGTGTAAGCTGAGACAATACACTTCAAAAGAGGCCAGTCCTATGATGGACACTCAGCCTGAGCTCCTTCAACTCCCTCAGGCTGAAAGAAACGAGTGCAGGGTTTTGGATATGAGTGCCATTTCTATAACAGCACAGTTGGATCATGGTTAGATAATGTATGTCTAAAACCCAGCTCATTCCTCAGTTTTAGATTTATAATTTTTCAGGAATGGGCAAAAGTTTGTTTTCTTTGTTTTCATCTGTACATAAATAAATTGCTTTGTCGCTTATGTTGTTTTCTTGCTTTAATGCTTTGATGGTTCTTCTTTTATTACTTGCTTTGCTACTGTTTCTTTATAGCTTTGTTAGTTTTCCTTTTGATTTTGAATAAGAGGAAAACTTTTGGATGCAATGGGAATGTCAGGGTTCTGTATCAACTAAAGTCCTGAGCAAAAAACTGTGCTATAAAGTATAGAATTTCTTCTAGTAATTGTATTCCTAACTGGCAGTGCATTCACTTGAAGTCTTACTTAATCCTTATAAATAACCCAGAAGTGAAAAAAAAGGTCTGAAGTACTATTTAGAGGCTCCATCCATCTCACATCTTAAATACCCAAGGAAGCTGACAGCAAAAGACCCACGGAAAGGAAGCAGAGCGGGATATTTTATCACATATAAATGATCCCATGCCATGGATTAAGACAAGTTAAAAGCTATGAAGAGTCAAAGATCCTGAAAGGAACAAGACATATCAAAGCAAAGCTCAAAAAGCATGAATCTCAAAGCATAAAGTACCAAATGGCCACAAGATCCTCTCCGTCCATGAACTGAACTACAAAGTATATTGTTCACACAAAAGGACACTATGGGATAGAGGATCCTGAATCAAAATTCAGTAAGAAAGCCATACAGGAGGACTCATATCAAAAGAAATAAAGTTCAAAAAGGGCACAAAAGTGCAGATTGGCATGGGAATGAGGAATAAAAGGATAATACTATCACCCTCTGTCACAATCCTGTGGTGTTTAAGCTATAACTTCCAAAGGGCAGGTAAAATGAACCTCATTTATTTGACCTCAAAAGAGTTATTCAGACCTGAAACACTGCTGGTGTTACCTTTTCCCGAAAAGATAGACTTCTTCTAAGTATTTTAATGCATAAGTTGGCTAACTTAGGGATACAAACATCTAGAAGATTTCAATTTTATTCGGACAGACTTAAGCTAGGAGAGAGAGTTAATGCAGAGATCTGGGGTTCACCAGGTAGTAGCCAATTGTTGCATCTACAACAATTTCCCAAAATTCTGAAAATTTTGGGACCCTCCTTTACTTTGAATTAGTCAGTTCTTTTCTTGATTTCAGCCTATTGATTTTTGGCCTATGGATTTTAAAGTGTCTTCCGGCATTTTGGGTTACTGTCAATCGATTGGTGCTTGCTCATTTCAGTGTTTTAATGAATCTCCTCCTTAGTTGAATGCCTCATCGTCTTGCATATCTCTCGAAGCCTTTGTCAATCGGAAGTTAAGTCTTTGTCCTCTTTGCCGTTGCGGGCAGATATTTGATCCTACCCTCCGCTGTTGCGGAGCGTTTTCGGGTGTGGACTGTCCTTTTCACTCCGACCGTTGCACTGGGTTTTCATTCTATGACGTTTCGGGTGGGTTTGGATTCTTCGTCGGAGGGATTTGAAGTCTCCCGCGTCCGATGCTGCGGACAGACCTCCTTTTCAGGCATCCGCCATTGCGGATCGCTTCAGTCTTTGACTTTCATCGACGCTCTGATGTGTGTTTTGTTTTTTGACGGATTTGTATCGGAGCGCTTAACCATCGTTTTCTCCTTCGTTGCGGACAACATCGTGCTCCGAGCATTCGCTGTTGCGGGGGGATTCGGATTCTTGGTCATCCGATCAAGGTATCCGCCGACGCCCGACTGTCGTTTTGTTCACGCGTTATATTTAGTCGGGCGAGTGATTTAGTACTGGGGATTGTCTGTCGTTGCGGAGGGACTAAATGTCTAGTCACCTGACACCGCTTTCTTTTCGCGCCCGATTTAAATGCTCACACGTGTGGTGTTTTTCATATATACGGTGCAACAGTTGGGGGTTTGTATTTTTTATTTTATTGTCGAGCACTGTCGCGGTGAGTTGAGCTGTCATGCTTCGAAAGGAGAGAAGGTCTAGCTGTCACTATACCAGCTTCCAGGTGGCGAGGGTAGAATTCCAGCCATCATCAGCTTGATCATTTCGTCGGTTTTCCAGGTAGGTGCATCTCGTTTTTTCCCATTGCGTTGAACGATTTTGATTTTCTACCGTGTTTTGGGGTCCCGGCGTTTTTCTTTCCCTCATCCAGCTAGGATTTAAGCTTGTTCAAGTTGGTTATTATATTAACCTAGGGTGTGGGGGGGGCGTTTTTAACCTTTTAAGCCGATTTCTTTCCGCCTGTTAGTCGTTGCTTGCGCGCAAGGGTTGAAAGGTTTTAGGCGCAGGCGAACGTTACGCCGTCTGCGCTAGACCTCGCTGCGTGGCCATGATAGGTAGAGGACTGCGTTTGTTTAGGATTGCTTAAGGTTCTGTTTTGGCAGGCTGTGGTTGCCTTGGTACATTCCTGGGATGGTGGACCAGAGATGTTTCACCTACGAAGTTAAGCGCCGTCTTGGGAGGGATTATTGATGGAACTTGTGATTTGCTTGGCCGGGAGGAATAGGGTTTTGAAGGGGTTTTACGGTCGGCAGTGTCACCTTCGTGGCCTGCGTTGATTGTGCCATTTTTCGTAAGCCCCTTTTTTGCTTTTGTTCGCCTAAAACCCTAGGAGGGTCGAAGGGATGTGCCACCGGTTACACTGTATTTATTGAGGATAGCGTGGGTCGTGTTTTGATGAGGATACCCTGTGCAGAAGTGTGGTTACTTCCCGCCGAGGAGGGTGAAATGGGCTATCAGCCTAATGTTTTTTTTCTCGGCTGCCAGTCGCATGCGTCTCTTTTGTCATTTGTCTACTAGGCTGTAGGGCTAAAGTGTTGGCTGGCTTAAGCTTGATGCTCTTTGTGTGTGATAGGCAGTAGAATGATAATTGCATGCTGCACCTACATATAGTTTGCATGTTTTGCTTCAATGTATCAATATCATGAGAAAATGACAGGTCACATAATAGTGTAGGTTTCATGCTAACACTAGTATGACTGATAAACTTGCTGCATGTAGAATCGATCATAAGATGGTTCATTCATGAGGCATTGTAAAGTTGAATAATATATGTATTAGTTGCATGGGATAACAGCACGTTGCATAATACTGCATGCTAGTCCGGTTACTCAGTATGAGAGACTTATATTTGATTTTATTGAATGATCACAATTATGATACACTTGAGGAAGGATAAATTGATGCACACTATATGGAAAGTCAAATTACTTAATGTCAAAATGATTACATATGGCAGGACGAACTCACAATGTCCAGAAGGCAGAAGAAGAAAGCCCCAGCATTGGAAGAAGCATCAGTACCCGAAGCAGAAACAAAAACTGAGTACATCTATGAGGACACCCAATGTGTCACGGGGGTTGAACCTGAATATAAATGGGGAGAAATATACAAGATGATTTCCTGCAGGGAAGTCCCAGACATGGGTCTTGAGGAAGCACCCATTTATGCAAACATAGAAAAATCTGCCATTATGAAGGTCGCCACCAGGCCAGAGCTGTTTCCATGCTCTGAAGTGATGAAATGGATCCTGCCACACACCAACCATGACACAATGCTTATATGTAATGTTGAAGGTCAGGGCTATGCTGCATTTAGCCCTGGATACGTGGCCTTAGCTTACCACCTGCCTGAACCTCAAGTCTTCTTGTCCAATGAGTGGTTGGACAACCTCAGGATGGATTTAGTAGAAACCATGAGGAGAATGCTATTACCAGGGAAGCTCTATAGACATAGAGCAACTGAAGATTATGACACAGCTAGCCTTAGAGCCCCTTACAGATTCATAGCTCTAATGCTAAATAGGATTTTCGGGAGGGTTAATGGCAGGTTATTCAAATTCGAGTGGATACCCCTGATTTTCCATGTGGCAACAGAAGGAACCGTCTTCAATTGGGCCAGCCTGGTATCGAGTAGTCTCTCCTCTTGTGTAGCTGCAGCAAAAGGAGGAGAAGCCCATAAAAGATCTAAGTTTTATATGAGCTTGATTCTGATAGATTGCATACTATGTAACCAGCCTTTCCCAGGCCTCTAGTGTGTATGGGATAGGGACAGAATGCCTATTTACGCAGCTTACAAACCATTATGGGCTCATCTGTACCACAGTCACTACCAAGAAGTATGTGAGCATTTTATTATGCCATTATACAAGCTCATCTTCCAGGGGGGATGTGATTGTATGTCTGAAGATGCCATGCAGGTGATTGAAGAATATGGAGATTATTTCTTGACCGAAAATGGCATGTATATTAGAATGTATGGAGGATCAAAGACACCCCATCTACTGCCAAAGTATGCCACGGATTATATAGTCCACAAAGAGGCAGTCAGACAAGTGTTTATTGACGGTGTTGGTCACTTCTTGTTTCAGAAAAAGAAGGCTTCCTATCCACCTCTACCATTTAAGCTAGGCAGCTGCAGTTTCGCCAATGTGAAGCAGGCTACAGAATTTGTAGAGGAACTAGGGAACTTCCACTTTGGCGAGATGACTTTCAGACGAAATGACACTCATAGCAAAGTAGCAGAACACTGCAGGAAACATAGAGTATACTTCGAATACAGCCATCATTACGATAAAGACGAATCGGTCTACAGGAATGCCCCTAACATGGCAGCACTTAGAAAAAGATTCAAGCCGAAGAACCCCACCAAGGGTGGAAAAGGATCTCAACAAGATAAAGCCGAGCAAGCTAAGGCTGAAGAAACAGCCAAAAGGATAAGAGAGGAGGCTTGGAGGCTGGAAGATGAGGCTGCAGAATGGATGCGAAAGGGAGAAGAAGAAAAGAGGAAAGTTGCCCAGGAAGCAGCTGAACGAGCCAATGAAGCAGCCAGAGAAACAGAAGAAGCTGCTAGACAAGCAGCCGAAGAAGCCCAGAGAAAGCTAGACGAAGAACTGCGAGAGCAGGAGGCTGAACAGATGAAGTTGACGCAACAGCAAGCTCCCAAAACATCATCAGGGCTGAGTCAGGGAGAGGAAAACCCCAAGGTGCAGATCCCTCAAGTGCCCACTACCACCGTAGCTGCTACCCCTATGATTCAGCTAGTACCCTTCGTACAGGAAAAAGGGGAAGAAGTCCCTGATTTCAGCACTGTATATTATGATAGGGCTACTAAAAGGATAATGAGAAGAACAGAAAGAAAGGTAGGGGCAGAAGAAATGGCCAGCAAAATGATAACAGATAAGGTCGTGATGGTAGGAACAGATGTAGATCCAAGGTTTACTATAAGGGCCGGGACTGCAGCAATACATGCTTCAGAAGATAACATAGACAGAATTATGATTGAAATAGAGTCATCCAAGAAGACCTCCTCTCAGCTTAAGGACACCCTGAGAAAAGAAAGGGAAGAAGGAAATAGACTTAAGAGAAAATATGAGCATGTGCTGAGAGAAATGGAGGCCACAAAGAGTGAAGTCTACACCATCCAAGCAGAAGCACAGGCCAAGGAGACAACACATAAGGCTCTGGAAAGTGCACAGCAAGAAATTCAAGAATTAAAGAATGAAAAGGAGCAGTTGAGGGCAAAGATAGAAGACCTAGAAGCGCAGCAGCATATTATTTACGAGTCCAATACCGCATACGTTAAAGAACTGAAAGAGCAGCTGGAAGCAGCAAAGGAATAGCAGGTTGATCTACAGCCGGTTAAAGAACACATCCTGGCTCAGAAAGCTAAAGTGCTACTCGTGCAAAATGCTCTAGAAGAAGAAAGATGCCAGGTCCTCCAGATTGATAGCCGACTAGAAGAAATTTTGGAAACAGCTTCTTATTTTGTTGACAGGTCCCAAGACATCCTCGAAGTACTGAATACAAGGATAGCAAGAGTGGAGAATGATGAGGAAGCCCTAGCTGAACTACCATCCAAGGATAAACAAGCCCTTAAAATGGACCATGATCTGATAGAATTCCCTATCAATACTGCAGAAGACTTCCAGAAAACAGTCAAGAAGACCAAGGGAGCCTGCACAGAATTCTTCAGGAGGGCCTTGGTTACCTACAACCGATGTCAGGTAGAAGCCAAGCAGAGGCTATATGAGTTCCCTGATCATGATGCGTTTGCAAAAATGTTGAAAAAAAGACAACAAGACGAAGAAGCCAGAGTACAACACATCAAAGCCATTGATGACCAAATCCTAAAAAATGAAATAGGCCATACAGCCGTCAGTGTGCAGCTCTTAGAAGAACAGGTGCGATTGAACACGGCCAGGGTAGAGGCCATCAGAAACCATGCTGAAAAGTTCGAGCTAAACATTCAGTTTTCAGAACCGAGCTCGTTTGAAGATCT
Source organism: Pseudotsuga menziesii (assembly GCA_001517045.1). Taxonomy (NCBI): domain Eukaryota; kingdom Viridiplantae; phylum Streptophyta; class Pinopsida; order Pinales; family Pinaceae; genus Pseudotsuga; species Pseudotsuga menziesii. Next base: position 276,322 of record LPNX011113898.1, on the reverse strand, counting down.
CGCTGCTGAAACAGCAGTGTGGAAGAAATTCTTGGGAAACCAAGCGGAACCCTCTTCACAACAGGACCGGTCAACTTTGCTGTAATTTAATAAGTTTGTAAAAGGATTTTTGAAAAAAATGAAACGTTGGGAAGACTAAAGGGTTGGGAAGCCCAAAGGTCACTTTGGGCAGCCCAACCACTTTTTGTATTTTGTATAAAAATAGGAAACATAGAGAAGAGAGGGGTTTTTTTCCCCAGTAAGACTGGAGGACATATTGTAAGAAGAACTACTTCCTTTTGCAATAAAAGATTTTAGTTTGCCTATTGGAGAAAGAGCTGTGAAGTTTCCAAATGTTGTACCATCAATGGCAGAAAGATGAACTACTTTATTTTTCCAGTTTGTGTCCATGAATCGTGAGATCGTTCTAACTTTATGACCTATGTCTTGTTGAATGATTTCTAATTTAATTTGTGGAAAATTCACCTGGAGTAATGTATGTGGCTCATATAACAATTGGCTATCTGGTTGTTAGAATATTTTCTCGTTCATGTGTTGTAAACGTAAATATCAGCTACCTGTAATTTTGTTTATCATACATGGAAATAATACATTACTCACAAATAATTATTCTTTTGGCTCCCCGGGGATAGATAGTTAGTTGTTTAGATAGTTAGTTGTTTTACTTCATGGTTGCATATGTGGTTTAGATGTTTGTGAACCTAAGATGAGAGGTAAGAACCTGCACAGCACATTGTGTAGTTCCGCTCATCTTTATCACCCTGTAGGATCAAGATAGGCATGTGCATTGCATATATTAAGTCAAAAATACAAATTCTGGTGGACCGGGCCGCAACCGGTAAACCCTTGTGTTACTTTGACCTACGGTAGCCGGACCGTAAACTGGACGGATTCCCTATACCAAACAGTCAACGGGCTAGTTGGGAAAATTGATTGGGGAGAATCCCTTACTGTTGCCGCCTGCGAATTTCCAGGCCTCAACAGAGTGCAGAAACAATCTAGTCTTACTTCACAAGAGTTTCTCAGATCAAGGAACAACTAGAAGCAGTAGATGAAGAAGTGGAAAATGCAGAGATTGTAATTACCACCTTGAATGGTCTGCCTAGATCATGGGACTCCTTTATTCAAGGAATTCGTGCTAGAAAGAAGTTAGTCATGTTCAACAGACTATGGGATGAGTGCCCTCAAGAAGAAGCTCAGATAGTAGGTCGAGAAGAAAATATGGGAAGTGAAGATCAAGCTCTCATAGTTCACTCCAAGAAACCCAGAAGAAGTTCACATCACCCCAGAGGTAATTCCTTTCATATAGATAACTATAGAAAAGATTTGTCAAAGATCAAATGTTATACATGTGACGAGAAAGGACATTATGCTAGAGAATGTCCTAGAAAAAAAAATGTCTCTCACAAGAAGAAGGGAAACAAGAGAAGACATCATGCTCATACTGCAGAGGATGATGAACCTTCATCAAAGAGAACCAGATATGAAAGTGATGATTCTTCAAGCGAGGAAGAATATGTTTTGATTTCCACTCTCATGGGAAACATTACCCATGGAAGAAATGATTGGCTTATAGATAGTGGGGCTTCCAAACATATGACGGGATTCAAGGAATACTTTGTGAAAATTTTAGAACATGAATCACCTCACAAGGTGAAGCTAGGAGATGACTACCAGTATCCAATAAAAGGTAGCGGGGAATCTTCCTATAATCTAGACTCTAGAAAGTCTATGACAATGAAGGAAGTATTGTTTGTACCTGGACTCAAGAAGAACTTCCTCTCCATATCTCCATTAGATGCAAAAGGAATGAGGGTTGCATTCGTAGATGGTCAAGTCATCATGTAGCCAAAAGGAAATACTATCGATGATGCGGTAGTGATTGGGGAACAAGAAGGAGGATTATACAAATTGAAGGGCCATCCAGAACAAGCCTTGGTCCATGACACAGTAGATCCAAATGAACTTTGGCATAGAAGGATTGTACATGTGCATTACAGAGCACTACCACTTGCAAGCAAAGTTGTTGAAGGTGTTAACAACTTCTAACTTGCAGAGTATTGAAGGAAACATGGTGAAGAAAAATGATGGTTACTTGACCTTTGGTTAAATATGACAATGTGAATGTATGATAAAAGGGCGCATAAAATATGAAATTATCTCATAATCCAATGGTATAGAATAAGGATGTGAAAATCAATGGTTTAGAATAGATCTGCTCTGCAGAGATGCACGGGAGATAATGGTAGGCGGAGATAATTAACAAGGCGCGAGGATCGATGTTTATGGGATCAGGTCAGTAAAATCTACAGTTGATAAGAAGTCCACTCCACAAAGTTGCACGTTGTTAAAAACAAAAAGGCCCAGTGGAATGTGTACGTGCAAGTTAATCCAATGGCTTAAAAATAAAGTGAGTATTCATCAACGATTATTATCAGATCCAGAGGGTAGAGTTGCGTGGTAGTTGAAGTAGAAAGGAGGTAGTGGAATAAAAACCGTGATACACGTGGCGGATTATGGTACATTCCACGGAGAAAATGGTTTAAGAAAAACTGCTAGAGAGAGCCTCTGGAATAAACATTTATATAAAGTGAAGTTGACTTATTTTGAAAAATCATTTTTTATTTTGCATGCCGGGAGGAATGAAAGGGACCACCCACCATCCTTTCGCAGTCAACTTCAGGTACATACAGTTACAGTCACGGGTAAGCTTTGAGCACTTGAGCGTTATTACAGAATTATCATCGTTTTTCTATTATGGAGAAAGAGAAAGGACTAGAAGGTCTCAACCGGGTCCTGGATGAAAGGGAAGAATTTTTGGTTGATAGAGATAGAGGTGTATATGAAACATTCTTGTCGATGGTAAATTTATCAGTTATTAAGGAAAGATTGTGGATGTATAATTCACAAGGAAATGACATTTTGAATGCATGAAAGTCATTTCTGTATTGTTTTTCCATTGAGTAGACCTTACCCTTTCCTGAATTCGCTAAGTGGTGTGCAAGTAATTACTCATCTTCTGAGAGAGTCATTTTGAGTCGTTCCACGTCCAAGATATTGTGTAGGATTGATGCAAAAGCTATCCATGGATTCCTTAATTTGACTGATAATTACCCTGATAGTGGTGAGTCTATGAATGAGTCTGTTTTAGCTGAAGTATACAGAGGTTGTAAAACTGAAATTCGATGTGAATTTTTGTCTAGTATTCATAATGAAGGTCAGTCATTAGAAGGTCTCTTTTTTCCATATCGTATTCACATCTTCAAAGAGGAGGTCTAGTTGGTTGTGTCTTTGGTATGTCATATTTTAGGTCTAGATAATGACTTTCATGTCAATGAAGTTGTCTTGGGATTCTTATTGAAAATGAGTTCAGTTAGTCCTGAGTCTGAGTCCCATCTGGTCCATTTCTTCAGTCTGGATGAATATTTAGCAAAGGCTATTCATATCCAATTAGTTGAGTTCCTAAAGGTCAGATTTTTCAAGTACCAATCATATTTGTTGAACATGTTATTATGCTCAAATGTAACTGAATTACAATTTTTGACTACTATATTCTCTTCGGATCTGTCGAAGCAAATCAATATGTTAGAATTCGTGAATTACATTATGTCAGAGATATACAAGTTTCTGTTTGATGAAGTATTTCCCAGAGTGTTTGAAGAAATGAAGATTATGATGCAATTGTCACCAAAAGACAGGATTGAAGATTGGTTTTTGCATAAAGACTTTATAGTTTTGAGAGTGTATGGTTTCACTGGAGAGCCTTACAGGCTGCCTGCTTTCCTTACCCTATAATCTTTGCACTGGAATACATGAGACAAATATTACATGCAGAAGAGGAGCATTTCAGAGCCTTCAAAAAGTCCTCCAATATCAAATTCCCCCTTAAATTTTGTTCATTCATCTTTAAAAACAAGGGTGCCCTAGTGATTGTAGAAGGATTATTTGAAAACAAGGATTTGCAAAAGGAGCAGAAGGTCAATTATGATCCATATCATATAATTTCTCTAAGGAAACAAGCAAATAAAAACAAACCATTTGATCACCAAGTTGTTGAGGGTCCGAAGGAAGTAGCCAATTTGTCTCATTTTGTGGAAAATCTAGGAAGCAATGAAAGTACAAGCAGTGGATCAATTACAGCGTCTCAAGTGCTAGAAAGTTATAATGTTTTAATTAAAAGAAGTTTTTTGGAGATTGAAAATATGGAAATAGATGAAGACAGTTCACGTAAGAAGACCAAAACATCTCAAGATGATAAAATTTCAAGTGAATTAGTTTCAGATGAGTTGAAAAAAGTAGTTTTGATTCCTAAGAAGTCAGTGCAGATGAACCAATTTTCTTTTGAAAGTGAAAATAATGCAGAGTCTAGTTCAGTTTTTAAATCTAAATCAGAATTCATGACTAGTTATGTAGAAAAGAAGAGGCAGTCCTTGAAAGAAACTAAAAATCTACTCCCACGAGCGAGAAGTCTGGGTAACCTAAAGATGTCCTTGATTTCCACTCGGGATGTAGAGAGGAACACTTTAAAATTATCTATGGTAAGTGACAAAAAAGTGGCCGAGATGGAAGTAAGATTGGATAAAATCAGTTTACCTGAAAAAATACAGCTGCACAAATAGATAGGGGATATAATTTATTTAGATTTATTACATGCCATGATGAAAATTAACAAGTTCCAAGTTTTGGTTGATAAATTAGAGGTCCAGTTGAAGCACGAGAAAGTTGAGAACAAGGCGAATCCAATTCAAATAAAGAAATTGCAAGCAGATGTCATAAGCTCGGGGGATGAAACAGGAAACACACAAGCCATCAGAAGAATTTTATAAGAAAAAGATAATGCCCTTCAGGTACTAAAGAAGAAGTTGAAAATCTCGAGTTTCGAACATGTTCAGTCATCAGAGTTGTCAACATTGCAGGAGGAGAAAGATAAAATTCATCAGGAAATGATGCAGTACAAAGAAAAAACTGTGAAGCTGCAAGAAGAAAAGAATAAATGGGAAACAGAGCGAACTGAGTTAATGACACAAATTTCACGGTTAAAAAAAAGACCAGAATGATGAAAAAGAGATTATGGAAGAATTAATGAGCCAGAATCCTACTGTTGAAGATTTGACCATTGTAAATATTGAAAAGCCTTTAAGTGATTTCTCTGCTGATGATTTACTAGTACCCATGTCACAAGTAAGCTTGAAGGATGTAGAGATAAGGGAATTAAAAGAAGAAAATGAGAAAATTAAATCTGAGCTGACTAAAATGGTTGAAAATAAGAATAAAATATTAGAGGACAAGGGTCAATTACAAAATAATCTTAATGAATTAAAAGAAAGGAATACAAGAAAGGGGCCTCTTCAGGGAGCCAAGCATATAATTTGGGATACATTGTCTGTGGAGGTTACTAAGTTCAGACATTATTTGAATTTCATTTATGACCAAATTACATTGGTTAATTTAGCCAATCAGAGATTAAAACTAGTAAATGAGACCATGGAGAGGAAGCCCCTAAGTACAGCTCAGAATGCACTGAATTTCTTGAATTCATTAACTTAACAAAAATTGCAAGATATTGGAATCAAAGATAGAGTGGCTATGGTACTGTGGTTGAAAAGGTTCATTTGGCAAACATCATCTTATGAATACAATACAATTTTAAGGATGATGAGATGACTTCGCATATTAATGATTTCAGGCATGCTTTTAAAGAATTGTTTGAATATGGTCTTCCTTCTTTCTGGGACGAAGAAGGAAGAATTTTTTCTCAAGAACATTATCATAGACTGCTAGTACAAAGCTGTATGGATCACTCCAAGTTTGATGATTTGGTAAAGGGACTAACAGGAAAAGTCATCATGGACAAGTTGACAGAAGACTTCGAGATATTGCAAAAATTTCTGATCGTCAGAGGAGGGTTGCCCACTATGTCTTATGAGACTTATATGGATCTGGAAGTGTCTATCCATGAAATGATTGAGTATGACATCCCAAGCACAAAACAATGGAGAGCCGTGGAGAGATTCAGAAAAACAAAGTATATTCTTCATCCATGAAAACAGGTGTTGCGTGCTATGGAGCTACTTGTTCGAGCCTTGTTGTCACCAAGTTGATTTTAATTAAATGATCTATTATCAGGATCAAAGCAAGTAGTTTATTCCTAGTTGTTAGGGATACCATTACAAAGAATTTGATTAAACAGATTATTCAGTTATTAAATATTCTTGGGAATAAATCATTTATGTATATATCTGCTTTTGCTTGATGTATTGGGAGTTGGAACCCATTTGTTGGATCAATGTTTTTGAAGACAAATAATTTTTGAAATAACAAAGTTGAATGCGTGTGGGTATCAGATATTCTTGTGCTGTTTACATTACAGTCTATATTTTCTTTCCTATGCGATTGTTTTTTCGGTGTTTACATTCCATTTTGTTTTCCTCGTATCTGAAGCGTAGTGTTGAATGGTTGGAATTCATACTTGTTGTTCTCTAACTATTGTTTCGGATATTTCATAAATGTTTATGTTAAAGTTAATATGGAATTCATCTCATGATGCTCTATATTGATGGACTGTTCGTATTTCTTCCTTTTCCACCTGAACTCAATGAATGACTGTAATTGAGTGTTTATCTTGCCTTTGATGAAATCTCATGCATGCGACTTTGTGATATTTTTATGTATTTTGACTCCATTTCCCAATGATTATGTGTATTGTTTGAACCATATATATGATGCTTAAGTGTTGATTTTTATATTTGGCCTTGTTAAATTTATATTTGAGAGATCCCTCTTTGGAAAGGAAAGCCAGTTTCTTTCTGAAGTGCTTTTTGTTGTTACCTTTGGAATTTACCTTTTGCAACTTGGGTACATTCTGAGTGATAACAAAAGGTCTTCCAGAAATTCAAGAAAAACATGATGGGGTTTGAAAAGGATGTGCGAAAGGAAATAACACAAAGAAGACATTTCCAAGTAGCTAGAGAAAAGCAAAAGGAATATTGGAAATCATCCACTCCGATGTATGCGGTCCAATGTCATCAAGTTCACTAAGCGAGTATGTATACTATGTTTCTTTCATTGATGACTTTTCTAGGAAGACATGGATCTACTTCATGAATAACAAAGATGAAGTATTCAACAATTTCAAGGAATTCAAATCCTTGATCGACAACCACACTAAAAAGAATATCAAGACCTTTCGATCATATAATGGCGAAGAATTCACGTCAAATGAATTCAAAGAGTTATGCAAAGACTCAGGGATTCACAGCGAGTTGTCCACTCCTTATAATCCACAACAAAATGGGATTACAGAATGGAATAATATAACTATCATGGAAGCCACAAGAGCTATGATTCATGATCAAGATATGCCCATGCATCTTTGGGAGGAAGCTGCCAGAACAACGGTGTATGTACAGAACCGTACTCCACACAAAGTACTCGAGAACAAGACTCCTGAAGAAGTATTCTCCGCAAAGAAACTAGAAGTCATCCATCTCAGAATATTTGGCTTTCCTATGTACATACGCATTCCAAAAGAGAAGAGAACAAAATTAGATCCTTTAGGAAAGAAGGGTATATTTGTGGGATACTCTGAAAGCTCGAAGGCTTACAGAATATATTTCCCAGGATACAAGAAGATTGACATCAGTAGGGATGTGACATTTGATGAAGACACAGCTTACAACAAATCTAGAAAGAGACCTATTGAAGAACCTGAAGAAGCAGAAGCACCCAAAATTCATGATACAGCCGTGAACGAAGAAACTCAAGAAGAAGATCGAGAATTTGAAGAACCACAAAGACCTGTAGATCCACCTCAGGAGAAGAATCCTCATAAGAGGAAACCTTCTTGGGTAGAATAAATTATCTAAGGTGTGAAAAGATATGGGTCCCTAGAAGAGAATCACAGAGAAAGAAAGAGGACCATATCCTGCTCCTGTTATGTAGCATTACTATGTGATTTCATCAATAAAGAACCTTCCAACTATGAAGAAGCGGCAGAACGGAAAGAATGGAAGGATGCTATGATCAAAGAATACCAATCGATCATGAAGAATGATGTTTGGGATGTTTTCCCAAGACCAGAATAGAAGTCAGTTGTAAATTCCAAATGGATCTACAAGATCAAGCATGTTGCAGACAGTAGCATTGAAAAATATAAAGCAAGATTTGTTACTCGTGTTTTCTCCCAAAAAGAAGGAATTGACTATGAAGAAACTTTTGCACCTATAGCCAGATACACTTCCATCAGATCAGTACTTTCTTTGGCTGCAGTGATGAAATGGAAGATACATCAAATGGATATCAAGACTGCTTTCTTGAATGGTGTAGTAGAAGAGGAAGTGTATGTAGAGCAACCACCCGGTTTAGAGACACACGAGAGAGAGTCTCATGTGTGCATATTGAAGAAAGCCCTGTACAGTTTGAAACAGGCACCCAAGACTTGGTATGACAAAATTGACAGCTTTCTATCGAGTTTAGGATTTACTAAGAGTAAAGCAGATTCCAATCTTTATTATAAGGTTGAAGATGGAAACCTAGTGATGCTCCTACTGTATGTAGATGATCTATTTGTAATAGGTATGGATGGGTTCATTGTTGATACGAAGAGGAATCTTGCTGCCAAGTTCAAAATGAAGGACTTGGGTATGATGCATTATTTTCTAGACATGGAGGTGTGGCAGAATGTAGATGGAATATCCCTCAGATAAGGGAAGTATGCAGAGATCTTGAAGAGGTTTGGGATGATGGAATGCAAGGCTATGGCCACACCTATGGCATTGAACCTGAAGCTATTGAGCGATGTTTCATCAGATTCGGTTGATGCTACGATGTATCGTCAGATGATTGGGTCCTTGATGTAGCTAACGAACACAAGACCAGACATTTGCTTTGCTGTGAACACCTTGAGATAGTTCTTGACAGATCTGAGAAATGTTCACTTGATTGTTGCAAAGCATATTCTAAGGTATCTAAGGGGTATAGTTATCTATGGGATCAAGTATGATTCGAATTAGAAGATTAACCTAGAGGGTTATGTTGATTCAGATTGGGTAGGTAGTGCCATCGATAGGAAGAGCACTTCAGGGTGTTGCTTCAGTATGGGATCAGGTGTGATCTCTTGGTTTAGCAGGAAGTAATCATGTCTGGCACTGATTATAGCTGAAGGAGAGTATGTCGCAGCTTGTTCAGCTAGTTGTGAGGCAGTATTGATGCGGAAGCTACTGTATAATTTATTTGATCTCCAGTTAGATGCTACTTGTATATATTCTGACAACCAGAGTTGTGTGAAGTTGTCAGAGAACCTGGTGTTCCATGACAAGTTGAACCATATCGATATCAAGTATCACTATATCAGGGATATGGTGCAGAGGGGAGCAGTGAAGTTCCAGTATGTTGCAATGGACGATTAGATAGCTAATGTTTTGACGAAGCCATTGTCTAGGGTGAAGTTTGAGTACTTCAGGGAGAAGCTTGGTGTTCTCCAGATCGAGGTTCCCTCCAAAGGGAAGTGATGAGTCCATGATCCATTCTGACATGGTGAGAGGATTGGTTCCTTCCATGGTTAGATGTAAGGGCTGAGCCATTCTGTCATGGTGAGAGGATTGGTTCCTTCCATGTCAGATATGAGTGTTGAGCCATTCTGATACGACTGTAGGATTGGTTCCTACATGATCAGATATAAGGGCTATTTCCTTTCTTTGAATGGAGCTGCCTCATGAGGTACCAGGAAAACTCAGCTTGGGACTGAGGGCCATTCTGATATGACTATGAGATGTGTTCTCACATGATCATATATGAGTGCATGGCCATTCTGATGTGATAGAGGGATGTGTTCCCACTTGATCAGATGTAAGGGCTGAGCCATTTTGTCATGGTTAAAGGATTAGGTTCCTCCCATGTCAGATGTGAGCTCTGGCCATTCTAATGAGTAGGTAAGATGTAAGGGCTACTGCCATTCTCTGGGAGAATGGAGGAAACTGGTCAGTTACCAAGTAGCTCAGTTTAGGACTAGGGGCCATTTTGATGTGACTGTAGGATTGGTTCCTACAAGATCATATGTGAGTGCATGCCTTTCCGACGAGTAGGTTAGATGTGAGTGCTGTGCCTTTCTGACGAGTAGGTCAGATGTGAGTGCTAGACATTCTAACGAGTAGGTCAGATGTAAGGGCTACTGCCATTCTATGGGAGAATGGAGGCACCTTGTCAGTTACCAGGTAGCTCAGTCTGGGACTGGGGGCCATTCTGATGTGACTGTAGGATTGGTTCCTACAAGATCAGATGTGAGTGCATGCCTTTCTGACGAGTAGGTCATATGTGAGTGTTGTGCCTTTCTGACAAGTAGTCCATATGTAAGTGTTGAGCCTTTTCACAGATGATAGTAGTTGTGTCCTATCATGCTGGTGAATGTGAGTACTGGGCCTTTCTGATGTGATTATAGGATTGGTTCCTATATGATCAGATGTGAGTGTTGGGTGTGGCTTTCTGATGAGTAGGTTAGATATAAGTGTTGGGCGGGCCATTCTGACTTGGTGTCAGATATAAGCACTGAAGAAGACCTACATGGAGGCTAGGCCTACAACCAGCATGAAAAAGGGCTGGCTTTGTAGAACTTCTCGTGACGAGAAGAATCATGAGATATCACCCGTGATGATCTAGTGATGATGATCCAGCAGTGATGATCCAGATCGAGCGATGATCCAAATCCAATGATGATGTCCGGTGATGATCCATATCGAGTGATGATAAATATCCAGTGACGATGTCTAGTGATGATCCAAATCGAGTGATGATCCAGATCTAGTGATGATGATCCAGATCAAGTGATGATCCAGATCCAAAGATGAAGATGACTTGAAGATGCAGATGACAAGATGATCTAGAGAAGAAGACCAGTGATGAAAATTGTGTCGAGAGAATACCTTCCTAGTTAAGAGGGAGTGTTGATGTAATTGTAACTTCGGAATGTATTCACTTGTATTTCTTATCTATTGTAACCCGATGTTTATTTCGGTATGTACTTGTGTCATTTCATGCCCTCATGTTCCTATCGGGAGGATCTATAATGTAAACAAGTCATGTCAAGTCATTGTGGGTAACCCTCCAATTTTCTAAGGGTTAAAGTCCCCACAATTCCGGGACACTAGCGTTATTAAACTCTCCTGGAGAGGTCAGCCCTAGTAGGTTTTTTAGTCATGTCAGGAATTAGTATAAATAGAGAGTTGGCCTCTCTATTTATCACACACTCATCCACACTCAATTGTATCACATATCTGAGGAAGAGAAAGACACTGGGGCAAGGAAGAAAGAGGTTATTATTGTCAGGAGATCATACTCTTATCATACACTTAGTAGGTCTTTGAATCTCTTATCATACTCTTAAAGTGTTTCAGTCGATTTCTCTGTTGTAGTCTTCAACTTCTTTGCTGCAAGATGTTTTGCATCTAGTGTTTTGAAGAATGACATAAAATTTTGTTTTATTTGTGCTTTAGTGGCATTCAAAATTTTCTCTGTATATGTCATGTACCATGTTAGTGCTCTATTATGTAGATCACTAGAGATATGGGCCATTTGTCGGTCTTCATTATTGACCGCATTTTCTTCCCAAATCGACTTAAAAACAAACCAGTGTCATTTGGAATATGCATAACCCTCATAAAGGGTGATTTGTGTAGACATGTGCACCATATTTTCGGTGTCTATATCTCCTTCAGGTGGTGGAGGGGGTGGTGGTGGTGGTGGGTTAGATTTTGTAACTGTTTTTTCTTCATGACTATTTTTTACGAAACTTTTGTTTCCATCAAAAGATTTTTCTGTAACAATCGGTCCAATTTTGACTAGAGATCAATTTATGTTGACTCCTTCTACATATACCTAAATAAATTGTTGAGACTGGGGTATTCTCTCCTTTGACTTTGACTGATTCGATGTGTTATCTGAAGCTATGATTGGCTGGGGGGTTCTCCTTCATGATCTAGGTAGAGTAAATGAACAACATGATTAGATAGATAGGGTTGAAAACTAACCCAAATTTCCTTCTTGTGATCGATGAATTACAATATAACCAACATCATTTCCTTCACCATCTAGTCGACTCCATACATCTAACTTGCCAGCTCATAGTCCTAAATCTTCTTTAAGAATATCATGAACTCAGGAACTCTAACTTTAATTTAATAGGGAATGAGCTGTCATAATGTGGGGTATGTTCAATTGGTGACCTCTACCACGCTCTATCCACAAGTATTCATCCATCGGTGGCAATTCTTCTTCAACGCCCTCTTCATGTCGGTCATGACCTGAATTCGACAGATATTCTTCTTGCTCTGTCACTTTGTGTGTTATTCTCCCTTGTTGGTGCACAACAACCTTCTTTTTAGTATCTTCCCTTCTCTTTCTCCTCTTCACCTCTTCTATTTTCTATATATCTCAAGTGATTTTGTGAGTAACTGTTCTATTTTTGTCCATTTTGGCCTGACTTTTCATCATTGACATCGGTGTTTTCTTCATTAATCAACTATAATTTCTATACTATATTATAGAACATGACCAGCTACCTGCCATAACTGACCTGAACACTTTTATAAAGCTCAGATGGAACTGTGTATTTGTTTAAGAAGTACTCCCACTCTCTTTCTTGAACAAATTTCTCCAACTCCTTTTGCTTGGCTTCCTAGTTTGTGTTAGATGGAGGAGTTATCAGTAGTGGATGAGGTTCGACAATCTGACCAGCTCCCTTGTCGATCAATAACTTAAACAAAAGTGTTAGAAATGAACACATGAACTGTTCGGTGAGGTAATTGTAGAATCTCCCCTTGATACTATCAACAAAGACTCTCTTGTTGACTTCTCTCTCTTCACATAAATTCTTAATGACTCTTTCAAATCACTCCAACAAATTTGTGCAACATTCCCTTGTTAACTTCTAGAGTAACTGTTGTTCTTTATCTCCTATTGGTTTTTTCATCCAATATCTTTTTCGAATACTGAGGTATGGATAGAACAAACGTTTCATGTGTTTGAAAGAAAAAATTCTCCTTTGCTTGGGCAATAGTCATTATGTTTCTTCTGGCGTAATTCTGTAAATAATTCACAATCTTACGTTCCCACCAATTCTTAATCTCCTACTCTAAGATCATCTAGCCATAGTTGTTTCATCAGTATATGTAACACCGACAACAGAACCAATGTTGTAATCAATCAGATTGTAAGGTTACCAATGATACACATAAAGAATCATACAACAATAACAGAACAAGAGACAAGAGTGATAGATAGAATAACAGATTATATTACTTAAGTACAAATGTGGTTTCATACAATAAATCAAACCTAGTATCTATCTAGCTCAATAACCTATATATATGTTTACAAAACAGTTACAGAAACTACCTATCTATTCAACCAACTAACATGACCTATGAGGTCGACCTAATCTACAATTAGTGGACTAACGAGTCTAGTCAGCTTAGTTGACTAGCTCCTCCAACACCACACATACAAAATGAAGAATACAATCAAACTTTAGGAAGGACAGTCACAAGGATTATAGATTTCCAAAGAAGTTTCAAAGGAAAAGAGAAAACGGTCAGAATAAAGAATACTCCAAATATCAATGTTACAACTGTCATAAGATAGGACACCTTTCCAGAGAGTTTCCATTGAATAATAACAATAGCAAAAGACATCATGTCCATCTGGCTAAAGACGACGATGAAGAAGAAGAAGAGATACCTCTAAATAGATGAGCATTAGAAGAAGATTAGAAGAATATGTACTATTCTTTGCACTCTTTGGGTCTGTAATGCCCGGAGAAAATACATGGCTTATTGATAGTGGTTCTTCAAAGCACATGACAAGGAAGAAGAAAACACTGTCAATACTTGAAGAAAAGAAATCTCATCAGAATGTATCATTAGGAGATGACTATCAATATCCCATCAAATGCATTGGTGAATCAAGATACAAGCCTTATTCTCAAACCTCCATGAAGATGAAGGAAGTAATTTATGTGCCAGGATCTAAAAAGAACCTACTTTCCATCTCAGCACTAGAAAATAAAGGTTATAGATTTTCTTTTATAGATGGACAAGTACTCATGTGGACCAAAGGAAAGACACTTGAATATTTTGTGGTCATTGGTGAAGAACAAGGAGGACTGTACAAACTCAACGGACATCTAGAGAAAACCCTTTTCCATGAGACCAATAGCTCAAGTGAACTATGGCATAGAAGGCTTATTCACATCAACTACCCTATGTGAGCAAGGTGGTAACAGGTTTACCATATCTGAAGATTGATCATGAAGGAACTTTCAAAGGATGTGCAAGAGGAAAGAACATCAATAATTTGTTTTCAAAATGTGAAACAAAGACTATAGGTATGTTGGAATTAATTCATTCTAATGTATGTGGTCCTATGCCCTCCACATATTTAAGTGGATATGAATTTTAGGTCACATTTAGTGATGACTATTCAAAAAATACATGGATATACTTCTTGAAGACCAATAGTGAAGTGTTCGAAAAATTCAAGGAATTCAAATCCTTGATAAAGAACCATTCAAAAAGAAGAATCAAGACATTGAGATCAAATAATGGTGGATAATATGGTTTAAAAGGATTTGAAGATATCTGTAAAGAAGCTAGAATCAAGAGGGAAATAACCACTCCCTACAATCCCCAATAGAATGGTGTTGCGGAAAGAAACAATACAACCATTATGGAAGTAGTGAAAATAATGATTCATGGCCAAGACCTTCCCATACATCTATGGGATGAAGCAGCAAGAACAATTGTGTATGTGCAGAATAGATTATCTCACAGTGATATTGGATTCAAGACTCCTGAAGAAATTTATACAAGAAAGAAACCCAAAGTGATGCATCTCAAGATCTTTTTTTGTCCGGTATATGTACATATTCTGAAAGAGAAGAGAACCAAGTTGGATCCTTTTAGAAAGAAAGGAATATTTGTTGGATACTGTGAAGTATCCAAATCCTTCGGGATATCCATTTAAGGATTCCATCATATAGATATTAGTAGGGATGTAACATTTTCTGAAGAAACAACTCTTACGAAATCCAGAAGGTGTCAAATTGAAGAAGAACATGAAGAGGATGTACCTCCCAGAAAGGTAGAAGTTGAACCCTCTCCTGAAATAGTAGCATCTGAAGATCATGATATGTTAGAAGCTCGGGAACCCCCTACTATAGATATATCTCGAAAGAGAAAACCTTCTTGGGTAAGAGAAATCATACAAGAAGTGGAGAATTATGGAGTTGTATAAGACTCCACAAGAACAAGTAAGATATCAAATCCATTCTCTAGTTGTAGATCAAGAACCCACCATCTATGAGGAATCTGCACAAAAGAAAGAGTGGGTGGAAAGAATGATCGAAGAATACTAGTCAATAATGAAGAATGATGTTTGGGATACATTACCCAAACCAAGAAACAAGAATGTGGTATCCTCGAAGTGGATCTACAAGATAAAACATGCATATTCTAGAAGTATTGAAAAATACAAGGAAATATTTGTGGCTAGAGTATTCTCTCAGAAATAGGGGATTGATTATGAAGAGACATTTTCTCCAATATAAAGGCACACTTCCATAAGAAACATCATGGCACTTTCTTCCATGATGAAGTGGGATCTACACCAGATGGATGTAAAGACAACCTTCCTGAATGGTGTGATTGAGGAAGAGGTATATATCGAACAACCACAAGTATTTAAAGTTGAAAACATAGTGAATCATGTATGTAAGTTGAAAAAGGCTCTGTATAGACTAAAGAAATCTCCTAGAGATTGGTATGGAAGAATACATAGCTTATTGACAATCTTGGGCTTTACCAAAATTAAAGGTGATCCTAACCTTTACATGAAGGTTATGTATGATGAACCTATCATACTATTGATGTATGTGGATGATCTATATTTGACTAGAAATGAGAAACAGATTATAGATTGCAAGGATAATCTAGATGAAAATTTTGAGATGAAATAAATTGGATTAATGCATTATTTCCTCGGGCTGGAAGTGTGGCATATCCCAGAAGGAATGTTTATGAACCAAGGAAATTATGCATTAGAAATATTGAAAATATTTGATATGTTGGATTGTAAAGTCATGGATACCAACTTGAATTTGTTATATGATGAATCGTCAGAGTAAGTAGATATGACTTGGTACAAACAAATTATTGGTTCATTGATGTATCTGATGAATACAAGGCCATATATATGCTTTGTCGTGAACATATTAAGTTAGTATCTAGGTAAACCTAGATGGGTTCACCTGATAGATGCAAAGAATGTGATGAGGTACCTAAAAGGTATGATAGACTTTGGACTATACTATGTTAGAGATCATGAATGTAGATTATATGGATATGCAGATTCAGATTGGGAAGGAAGTGCCACCAATAGAAAGAGAACCTTAGGCAGATGTTATTGTCTAGGATCCTCCATGATCTCATGGTTTAGTAAGAAATGGTCCAGTGTTTCTCTCAGCACGACTGAATTAGAGTACATAGCATCTTGCTCCACAAGTTGTGAAGTGATATGGATTCAAACACTGATGTCAGATCTATTTGACATGGAGTTGGATACCATAGTGATTCTTTGTGACAACTCAAGTTGTATAAATATGATAGATAATCCTGTGTTCCATGATAAATCAAAGCACATAGAAATATGATATTTTTATCTAAGGGATATGGTACATAAGGGAGCTATAAAATGCCAGTATGTGAGTACCAATGAGCAAGTTGCTAATGTGTTGACCAAGCTTCTATATAGAGTAAAGTTTGAATATTTCGTGACAAGCTTGGCGTAGTCAAAAAATACATTCCTTGCAATGAGGAATAGTGATGATACTACAGAATTTTCTCTCAAGGAGGAATGATGAAGATATGCGCTCTCGTTGGAAAGGAGGAATAGGTCAAAAAAATGAACTCTCTTTGGAAAATAGGAATAGGTTGAAGATATGGACTCTCCTCGAAAAGGAAGAACAGGTCAAAGATATGAAGCCAACTGGTGTAGGTGTCCAGAGCTCTATGGTTGAGCTCACTAGCTTAGCAGTCATCCTTTCCAACTCCTTTGCAGCCTAATAAACACAAATGTGTTGGCTTGGCTGAGTTTGTCATGTCCTTGGCTATGTGTGAGCTAGCTAGTGTTCCTTATTCCTTATGTGAATCATGCCTAGCCCAAGGGTGGCGATGTTGCTTAGATATTGATGAGCACACTAGCCTATGGTTGGGTGGAATGTTGCAGCAACATAAATGGTTGTGAAACGAGTTTCGTTTCCAAGATAAGTATTATTGTGTTTAAACCTCTATATTTACATTTTCCAATGAATTAAGATGAACATGTGAATGAATGAAATGTAAATTCTTCCACTGTATGATGAATAATTATGCATCTGTGCATGTTTTTACTTCAATGCATTTTATATTGCATTCATGGGGCTAGTTTCCCGGATATGATAGTAGCATAGTCACGTCCTCTCTCTAGTAGAAGGGTGGGGATGTGACAGTGTGGTTTCAAAGCTCATGCTACACCATTGGGCCTCAATGGGCCAAGAAGAGAAGTTGACGGAGTTTGGATTACACCTTGGTCAATAGGAGAAAGAAGCACTAACAGGAAAAAATTTCAAAAATTTCCTATGTATTGGAAATTTTCCTATATTGGCTCAGTTGGTCGAGTTTTGTCAATACAGTGTCATCTTAACTAGCTGAGTTCAGCTGACGACGGGAAAGAAAGGAGAAAATCCAAAAAATTTCAAATTATTGAAATTTTTGCACATCAGCTGAGTTGGCCGAGTTTCTGCTAGCTTGGAATGATGAGTTGAGTTGATGGTGTCGGCATTAAAAGCTGAGTTGATCCTTTGAGAAGAAGCAGAAAAGAAACTTTTCAAAAAAATTGTATGTGGAGAAAATCAAGTAAACTCAAATGAGTTTTCTAATGCATCTCGGATGATTTTTCCGATGCATCACGGATGAGTTTTTTTGATGCCGAGGAAAGAAGGAAAAATTTCTCAGATGAGTTTTCCGATGCATCTCAGATGAGTTTTCCGATGCATCTCGAATGCGTTTTTCAAATGGCGAGGAAAGAAGGAAGAATTTCTTGGATGATTTTTCTGATGCATCTCGGATGAGTTTTTTTGATGCATGTCAGAAGAAATTTTGGGAGTTTCATCGATATGCGTCGGGCTAAGAAGTTGAGTTTTGCAAATGCAGAGGAAAGAAAGAAAAAATTTGGGAATTTTTTCTAAGTGTTGAAAATCCCATACCAGCAAGAAAAGATGAGTTTTTCCGATGCATGTTGGGTGAACTCGGTAAGTTTTTCTAATATATCAGAAAAGTTGGATGAGCTTTTCGATCGGAAAGAAAAGGGCAAGTTGTCGATGCATCGGATAAAATCAGTGAGTTCTACCAACACATCGAAAGGAAACGATGAGTTTTTACAATCGAAAAGAAATAATGAGTTTTGCTGATGCGTCGGAAGTGAAAAGGTGAGTCAAGCCGACAGGTCAGAAAACATTGGTGAGTTTGCCAATCGGGTGGAAAAGCTGAGTTGATGTAAAACAAATAATTTTAGCAGGATTGCAGTGGGATTTCAGGGTCCATAAATATGGGAAAATGGCAACATGTTTATGCACTAGAATGTGTGAAATCGAAAGATTTACAAAAAAAAATGAGGTTGCAATGGCGCAGGGAAGCCACAAGGGGGAAATCCCCCTTAACCCCCGTCATCCCCCTGAGACAGTCATTCTTTGTGAAAAGAAAATTCTTTGTTTTGGAAAATTTGTCAATATGAGATTTTCCCAATGAAGGTAAGTAACTATAAATTCCTGTGAATGTTATGCATCTAACAATTGTGTTTATTAACACATTTTGCAGAATCATAGTCACCTTCAAAGGCAGCATTCCTGATAGTGCAGTTCGGTAAAGTGAGTAATGGTTCAGCCATGAGAAGCTTCAGCATGAATGATGCATAATATCCCTATGAGCACAAGGAATTTTTTTATGGGAGAAAACATCCGTGTGGGAAATATTGAGGCAGAGTCTAATGGGAGAAGATTGCACGAGACTACCCCAGATTTTGTAGCGACCATTAGAATCCTAGGGTGCAGATGCAAAGTAACACGGAAGATAATGAAATATTGGTCAAGGCTCAGGAGGATCAGAATCAACTGAATGAATCCATGCTACAAAGTTTAATCGACATCCAAAGGAGGATGAACTCTAGGGACCGGACAATAAGACTGGAAGGTAGTAACAGCAGTACCAAAAGAAGAAAGAGATCTCCTAGTGAGTCATCTGAATCTAAAGGATCCACTGGGGATTCAAGCTCTTCATCTCACAAGAATGAGAGGAAGAGACGTTCCAAAACCATTCACGTGATGAGTTTAAGAAGGCAAGGCCGCCTACCTTCAATGGTGAGTTAAATAATGGACAAGAAGCTGAAGCTTGGCTTCTTGGGATGAGAAAATATTTCCAAGTCCAAGACTACTATGGAAATATGAAGTCTAAGGTAGCCATCTTAAAATTAATTGGAAGAGCATCCATATGGTTGGAGTAGTTCAGGCAAGTAAATAAGATCAATGAAAGGAATATTGTGTGGAAACAGTTCCAAAATCATTTAAAGAAGAAGAACCTTTCCGACAGGTACTATGATGACAAGATTAAAGAGCTCCATGAGCTGAGATTGGGACAACAAACCATGGAAGAGTATGCAAACAATTTCTTGGAGTTGTTGAGGTATGTCAGGTACATCAAATATGAAAAAGTGAAGATCTAGTGTTTCTTGAGTGGATTTCCTCAGTCTTACAAAGACATAATTGAGTTTTATGAACCTAGAACTCTGGAAGAAGCGATAAGGAAAGATAAGTATTGCTATGAGCAAAGCAAAGGAAAACTTGATTATCATAAGACATGGAAAGACAAAAAGAATGAGAAGTCTGATCAAAGGAAGAAAATTTTCAAACCTTCTAACTTCAGGAATAAGTAGAAGCAGCCATCCCAAGTTGTGAGTAAGCCTGCTGGAGTGGTGGGAGAAAAGCCAAGAGATCCATAGCAGAATAGAGAACCACTCCAATGTTGGAAATGTGGAGGACCCCACATGCATAGGAATTGTCCACTTGAGAATGAGAATGCAAGGCCAACTTACAACATTCAAGAAGCAGAAAGAGTGGGTCAAGTAGCAAGGTTTGTCCCTAGGATTTATGCAGCACTAGAGGAACACCAGGAAGATCACCAGTCAACTATGGTTGAAGTTGTAGGTAAGATTGTTGAGCAATCTATTTCTATTTTGCTTGACCTCGGTTCTACTCACAGTTACATTACTCCTAGAGTAGTGGAGATTTGTACTTTTAAGAAAGTAAAGCATAACAAATATTCATTATTTCAGCTAGCCACTAGAACTAAGAGAAAGGTTAGTGGAATGGTAGAGAAATGTCCATTGGTTATGAATTGGTTGGTCACTCGTGTAGATATGAATGTTCTACCACTTGGTTCCTATGATGTTCTCATTGGAATGGATTGGTTAGAAGCTTGCAGGGTAAAGCTTTACTGTTATAATAAGACTTTTGAATACATGGATGAAGAAGGGAACCTAAGAGTTGTAAGAGGCATTCCAAAGGTGATTTCTGTGAGGCATATTTCAGCAATGCTATTGAATAAGTTTTGTACAAAAGGTTGGCAATTCTATGCAGCTCATATTTTGGAGGCAACAAAGAATGAAGCTCCTAGGTTGGAGGAACTTCATGTGTTGCAGGAATTCAGAGATGTGTTTCCTGATGAAATTCCAGGGATTCCTCCAAAGAGAGAAATTGATTTCATAATTGAACTTGTACCAAGAGAAGCACCAGTGTCTAGGACACCCTACAGAATGAGTACATCAAAAATTCTAGAGCTGAAGATAAAACTGCAAGAGTTGTTGGAAAAGAAGTACATTAGGCCAAGTGTGTCTCTTTGGGGAGAACCAATTTTCTTTGTAAAGAAGAAAGATGGTACAATCAGGTTGTGTATTGATTATAGATAGCTGAACAAAGTCACGGTGAAGAAAAAATATCCTTTGCCTAGGATTGATGACCTCTTTGATCAAATAAGAGGAGCAAAGGTATTTTCTAAGATTGACTTGAGAAACGGTTATCATGGTTATCATCAGGTAAGAATCAAGGATGAAGACATTCATAAGGTAGCCTTCAGAACGAGGTATAAACATTATGAGTTTGTAGTGGTACCATTTGGTCTCACAAATGCACTAGCTACATTTATGTGCCTTATGAATAGTGTCTTCAGTAGGTATTTAGACAAGCTTGTTCTTGTTTTCCTTGATGACTTTCCTATTTATTTTAAGAATGAGGAAGAGCATGAAGAACATCTAAGATTGACATTGAAATTGCTTAGGGATCATAAGTTGTATGCAAAATTGAGAAAGTGTGACTTCTATAAATATAGGATTCATTATTTGGGTCATTATCTCAGACGAGGGAATATATGTAGCCTCCTAAGAAGATTAAGGCCATTATGAATTGGCCTACTCCAAGAAATGTAAAAGATGCAAGATCTTTTATGGGACTTGCAAGATACTACAGGAGATTCATTGAAGGATCCTCCAAGGTTGTACATCTAGTCAATTCTTTTCAAAATAAGGGAATACATTTTGAATGGACACTGAGGTGTGAAGAAATATTCCAGCAGTTGAAGAATATTCTGACAAGTGCACCAGTATTGAATATTGTAGTCACAGAAAAATATTTTATGGTGTGTATTGATGCATGCGGTCAATGGCTTGGAGGATTCCTTATGCAAGACAACCATGTGATATGTTATGAGTCAAGAAAGCTGAAGGAGAATGAGAAGAACTCATGATCTAGAACTTGCAACCATAGTACATGCTCTCAAGATGTGGAGGAATTGCTTGATGGGAAGAATATTTGAGCTAAGGACAGACCATTGTGGTCTAAAGTATTTGTTTGATCAACCAACATTAAATGCCAGGCAAGCAAGATGGCTGGATTTTTTATGTGAGTTTGATTTTGAAATCAAAGACATAAAAGGAAAAGAGAATAAAGTAGTTGATGAACTCAGTAGGAAAGTGCAAGAAATGCATGTGGCATCTCTTAGTATTTTCCAGTCAGATTTGAGACAACATATTATTAGTCATACTGCTGAAGATGAAATGTATGTGCAGGTAAAAGACACTAGAAGCAAAGCCTTGAAAAGAAGTATGGGGGATATAAATTGGAAGAAGATGGACTTCTTACCTATAAGAACATAATTTATATTCCAAATGTAGCATATTTGATGAGAGTTGTTATGGATGAGATCCATCAAGCTCCATATTCTGGTCACCCAGGATATTAGAAGACAATTGCTATAGCCAGAAAGCAATATTTTTAGTCAGGAATGAAAAATGACATCAATGAATGTATTTCAAGGTGCATGAAATGTCAGGAGGTAAATTTTGAGCATTAACACCCAGCAGGTTTGTTGCAGCCTTTGCCAGTTCCAGAATGGAAGTGGGAAGTTATTTCCTTGGATTTTATTACAGGATTGCCAATGACTTGGAGACAACATGATTCCATCATGGTTGTGGTGGACAAGTTGATGAAGGAAACACATTTTATCTAGTTAAGTCTATGCATAAGACTGATGACATTGCAAAGATATTCATGAAGGATATTTTCAAATTGCATGGATTTCCTAAGGCAATAGTCTCTAACGAAGATGTCAAGTTCACTTCCGATTTTTGGAAGGCATTGTTTGTAGATTTGGGTACAAATTTGAACTTCGGCACTTCCTACCATCCTCAAAATGATGGGTAGACAAAGAGAGTGAATCAAGTGCTTGAAGACATGCTTCGCATGTATGTGATGGATAAACCAACCAAGTGGGAAGATTACTTACACTTGGTAGAATTTGCATCTAACAATGGACAACAAGCGTCCTTGGGGATGAATCCATATGAAGCTTTGTATGGTAGGAGGTGTGGGAACCAGTGACTTGGGATAATCCAGTGAACAAGATTGTGCTTGGGCCATAATTACTCAAGGAAATGTAGCAATAGGTTGTAAAATCAAGCAAAATCTGAAAGCAGCTCAGTACAAATAGAAAATCTATGATGATAAACATAGGTTGAATAGGGAATTCAGTGTTGTGGGTCATTTTTACCTTAGAGTGAGGGAAAGGAAGAGCTCCTTGAAGCTTGGAATTTGTGCCAAGTTGTCGCCTAGATATTGTGGGTCGTTTGAAGTGCTCGAAAGAGTAGGACCAGTTGCATATAGACTTGGATTTCCTACTAGCACTAGAGCTCATAATGTTTTTCATGTTTCTTTGCTTAATAAATATGCACATGATCCTAACCATGTGATAAATTTGGATTTGATTCAGGTGGAACTCGAAGGAGAGTTCCAAATTGAGCTAATGCGGATAGGAATGTCACAATGATCCGAAACTGAGCCATAGGGTAGGTAATAGTGCAATGGGAGCACTACGGTCCTGAAGAAGCTACATGGGAGATGGAGGATGCCATGCGATTGGCACATCCATTTTTGTTCAATTTTGTAAAGCACTGAGGACAGTGCTGTTGAAGGGGGAGGGGAATGTAACACCCTGGTTTTGACCCCACTTGCATTAAAAATGTATATGATGTATATATTTTAATTAATTATGGTGTGGAGCTAAAGGAAAAATCCCCACCATCGATTTAGCATTTTATGTTTCAAAGATTAAAATCGTTCCCAGTGGTATTTCATGCTAGATGACACATTATAATTTTGGACATCATGTAATTATGCAATTTAATTAAAAACCCACAAAAAACTATGTCAATGCAACAAATAATAAGATGGGGGCATGATTTCCTAAGGATACGGAGGGTGGAAATATTTAACCTCTGATCCAATGGGAAGAAGACAAGTGTCAATAGGAGAACCCACCAACTACCAACCACCTTTTCTTGTCTTATTCACCAACCAATTAAATTCTCCAGGAGTTAGTTGGGCAGTTATTGCCTTGGGGCTTGGGAGGTATGGGTAGCCATCCGTTCTGGTAGGGATGTCAGCCTTGACCACATGCTTACCCAAGGGGAAGGTTTTTTTCTATTACCCTCACGTGGAAGAGAGTAGCCACATACCACTCATGCACAAGAGATTTTCCTCATGCACTCACGCAATTGATATTTCCTCACGCGGGAGTTCTATTTCCTCAGTCGTTTTTCTTCATTTTCCTGGGAACATTTTTGCAGTCTGCTCCATTTTCCCCAAGATTTGAAATTCATTTTAGGTAATGATTAGTGGTTGGGTTGCCTCCCCCATGATTTTGCTGCATTTCCCCATTGTTTCCAAGTTGGAAATAGTTTTGGGAATGCACATTGGATTGGGAAGGAGGCCATGATTTCTAAGTGGGTGTTGAGCCATTTCACCCATGCGAAGCTATTGCTCAGTTGGTGAAACTGATTTTGTTCCAGGGGATGATTTTCCTCATTTGGTGCTTTTGATTTTGGATCCCATGATGTTTTCCTTCAATCTAGAACTTATGTGTTGCTGTGTGTGCCTATTTTGTTTTGGTCTGAACATATTTAGGAGTAGAAAGATGGTTTGAACTAGCTTGATTAATCTAGTGTGAGAAGGAACCTCACACATAGATCTAGGGGGATGGTTTTTCTTCTTTGCATACCCTAAATAGCACTAGAAGGGAAGGCATGGCCTCAGGTACTGTGTAGCAGAGAATGGGATGCTTCCTTATGTTGGGTGTGCAGATGTTGTAGAAGCCATGATAGATATGGTGCATGTGTCCAGATCTTTGTGGTTGAGCTCACTAGCTTAGGAGTCAGCCTTTCTAGCTCCTTTGCGGCCTGATAAACCCAACTATGTTGTCTTGGATGAGTTTGTTGTATCCTTGGCTATGTGTGACTCTGCTAGTGTTCCTTATTCCTTGTGGGAATCATGCCTAACTTGGGGGTGGGAGTTTTGTTGAGAGATTGATGAGCACACTAGCCTATGGTTGGGTGTAACGTTGCAGCGACATAGCTGTTTGTGGGACGAGCTTCGCTTCCACGATAAGGATTCTTGTGTTTAAACCTCTGTATTTACATTTTCTAATGAATTAAGATGAACATGTGAATGAATGAAATGTAAATGCTTCCATTGTATGTTGAATAATTATGCATATGTGCATGTTTTTACTTCAATGCATTTTATATTATGTTCACGGGGCTAGTTGCCCAGAGATGACAACAACATAGTTGTGTCCTTTCTCTTGTAGAAGGGTGGGGACATGTCATAACAAGATGAGGATATCCTATGATGAGGGCCAACACCTAGGTGCGGTCTATATCTACAGCTATGCACAATACTCTTGTATGGAGAGTATGCCTACATGTATATGTAGATGTCAAAGTATAACACTCGCTCAGGAGTGGTCCTACCTTTGAAGCTGAGGATGATCTATGATAAGTCCTTAAAAACGAAAGGGCCTACATCTAGGTACAGTTGATACATACATTCAATTGTAGATAATTCAACTCGTCGATACTATGGACCCTCCTCCTTAAGGGGAATTAGGTTCATGGAGGATTGCATCATCCTTGGACATATTTCTTAAAGTGATAGGGATTTATCATTCCATAAATAGATCAAGTGTACTGTAGGTAGCGTGGCAGCGAAGGATTGAAAAGATCAAAGTGCGGCTGCAAAGGATCGAGAATATCAAAGTGTTGTTGCAAAGGATCAAGAAGATCAAAGTGTTACTTCAAAGGATCAAGAAGATCAAAGCGTTGTTGTAAAGGATCAAGAAGATCGAAGTGTTGCTGCAAAGGATCAAGAAGATCAAAGTGATGCTACAAAGGATCGAGAATATCGAAGTGTTACTGCAAAGGATCGAAAGGATCAAAGTGTTGCTACGAAGGATCGAAAGATAAAAGTGTTGTTGCAAAAGGATCAAGTGATCATGTGATGCAGAAGATGAAGACAATGAAGAGTAATTATTCCAGTTATTGATGAATATTGAAAACTTCCTATGACGTATAGATGTATTACCTCAATATTGTTGAAGACACTCTCTCTTATTACTCCTATAGTTGATGATGATGTTGTCAGTAGAATACCCTTCTCGCTAATGGGGAGTGTTGAAATATTGTAACTTCAAAGGATATTCTAAATCTATTTTACTGATGTTCCCCAAGGGAGATGTTATTATTCCTCCATCAGGATGTTACTGTTGTAATTGCTCATCATAGAGTCATGAGGTAAAGCCTCCATTGTAAGTCAGGTCATTAGTACCCCAATGAATAATATAAAATACTATTTTGAGTCTTCCTAGGTAAAGTCATCCTAGACAGTTTAGTGGGGCTGACTTGTTTAGGGTAAAAGTCATTTGACATAAAGTGTATAAATAGAGGAGTTGTGTTCCTCAATATAACACATAATCACTCACTCGAGTAGTGCATAGGAGAGAGAGAGAGAGAGAGAGAGAGAGAGAGAGAGAGATGTAAGGAGGAGAATATATGGTTTGGGGTTTTATCTTATACATCATATATAAAGGAATTTTTGTTGGGTTTTTTTCCCCTTGAGGGTTTCCTAGGACAAATACCGTGTCCATATTATGATTGTGTTTCTTTCAGTGATTCTCCATATGCTACTGTTGTGAATTTGGATTAACCACTAATGATATCTAGTCTACCATATGAAATCTTAACAACAAATAGTCACTAGCTTCAGTAGAAAGACACCTAAAACTTTTAGGTCAATAAATAAACATTAACAAATTAACTCTTATTTAAGTGTTTGTAACCAAGATGATGTTTTTCATCTGAAACATAGATTCTCGTGGCTTTCCAACAATTCTCCCCCACCCTAGTGGGTTAATGCCCCAATTCATTTAATCAAGTCAACCCTCAGTCTCCTAAATCTACTGAAGCAATTCACAACTTCGAAAAATAAATAACATTACTTTAAGTGCTTTTACTACCCTTGAGCATTTCGCCGAAAAGTTGCACATTCACATTTACCTTGTACTTTCGATTGTTGAGGAATAGGAGTAGCAGAGGGGATGTTACATCTTTTATGAATGTAAATACTCTAAATTGTTATGGAATGGTTTGAGCGAGGAATTGCATATGAAGATGCATTGGGAAGCGCGTGGCATTGAAGAAAACCTTAAGCTCTAGTTTGAGAAGTCTGAATATAAAACTGTGAGATGCATTCCTTTCTTGATATTTTGGGCCATCTAGATTGCTAGAAATGAAATGATTTTCCATAATAGGTTTATTACATCTTTTGAGATTACTGGTAAGGTTGTAGCACTTCTTAGTTTGTTTAAAGATAACAAAACAAAAGTAAAGGTAAGGGTGCCAAGACTTATTCATCAAGAAGAGTAGGGATGCAGAGTGTTTTTATGGGGTTTATGAGGAGGACATATGTGGGTTAGCTGGCCATATCATTTTTTGAGAGACGAGGACTGTTAGTTTCATGGCTAATAGTGGTTCGGGTACTAGTAATAGGGAGAAAGGTCTAGCTTTGAGAGAACTGCTGAAGCTGGCTATTAAGGAAAAAAATTACTAACTTTCAGGTTTTCGAGGACTTTGAATTATGGACAAATTTCATGCATGGCAGAAAAATCCTCCATAATATTAATTTGCAAGGAATTGGTAATAGCTTAAAGAAATTGGCAAGATATTTCAACTAGTTTCCCATAAATCACAAGAGATGCTTTAGGGAAGAAGGGGAAAACCATTCCTATAAGTTCAATCATTTTTGCTATAACCCAGAATGGAAAAAGAACTTAAAATTTTTGAAAAGATGGACTAGTAAAATTCTGTTTTAGTTTTTTTGAATTAAGATATTATTGAATTAGACTGAAGAAATATTTTTGAACAATGAATTGCTAAAAATAAATGTAAAAAATTAGAAAGCTTGAAAGTTTTTGAAAATTGGTAGTTGAATTACACTCCAATTAACACCTAAGGAATGAGCAAATTTTTCAATATGAAAGATTAAATACATGTTTTTATATATATAAAAATAATTAAAAATATTTTTTTAAAAATATTAATAATTAAATGGTGCATAAATAATTATTTTAATCATATGATTTTTTAACTATTTTCTAAATAATGGAGAAACCACATTATGGGTTTTTCAAAATTCCCAGTAATATTCCGATTGGTAAAATATTGGATAAACCACGAAGCCACGTTGTCACAATAACTTTCAGAATTCCATATTTTCAAAAGCTAAAAAAATTAAATCATTACAACTAGCTAAAAGTATTAAATCATTAAAACTAACTTTTTCACTTCTTTATTTTCAAAAATTCAAAAAATCAAAATTTTGTATCTTCTTTTTAACAATTTTCAAAAACAAATAAATAAAAGTATTTTTTGCTTAACTAAATTTACTCTATCGATTAAAAATCGTCAATCCCCTAAAATTTTGAAAAGCTAAAAAGTTTTTTTTTTTATAACATACTACATATTTAAGTTTTTAATATTAATATCATTTAATTAAAAAATATTATATATAAATTATTATTTAAATAAAATCAAACAAATTGATTATAATGTGGTAACAAAATCACTAAAGCATTGATCCATTCATTAAACTCATTTGAAAAAAACTCTAAAAATATCGAAAATTTGCATAAGCTAGAGTTCTTCATCTATAAAAAATGAAAATGGCAAACTAAAAATATGACTTATAAACTCACTATTACTACTACCATTATTATTATTTACCACTTATTACAAAATCATTGAAAGTTTCAAATTCACTGAAACAATCCATAAAAATAAGGGATCACTTATCAAACAGTATTGAGAAAGAGTTAAAAAAATGATTGTGATGAAGATTTCTCACCACGGAGTAACAAAAAGCCACTGATAATTTCAAACTCGGTGAAACAATAAGTTGTTCTACCATTTTGTGTTTTTCTCATTTTATAAATTTTTATATGAAAGAAGACCAACAGAAAGGACGTGAAATTACAGCTGTGTGTGCAATGTTCTTTATGATTGACTTACACAAAATTTAGTGAAAGACGCATCCGCCAAAGAATCAGAGTTACTTTTCTACTTAACCATTTACACCGATTGGACGATTTGGCTTGCGTGAGCTTTCACATCAGGCATTGCTCGTCGTCCAATCAATACAAATAGTCGAATAGAAAGCTGACGTCCAAAGAATCCCGCTCAGCGTCTTTGTCTGTGGGTACTACAATTGAAACCCCCACTCAAAACGCTGCTGCTATTTCCCTTGTCCTTCCCGCAACTTGCAATCCAATTTCCAGGAACATGGACAAAGACAAATTCACCCGTCATATTTTGGTAGCGGCCTGACCTATTTATTACTTTCATGGAAACATTGGGCCCTCATCCCGGGAATTTTGGAATACTGAAAAAGACCGTTGAAGGTACAGGAGGTTCATTTGTTTCTGGTAGGATACTATACCTCATTTTTTTCTGGTAAGATAATACTAGGGTCCGTTATTATATTAGATTTTGGATTTTCTTTTTTATCAGTTCAACAAGATTAATGAGAATGTAATAAGTGTATAGTTGATATTCAATTTCTAATTTTAATGATGGGCTACCATTAACCAACTTGAATGATCATTAACTAACTTGAAGTAGACCATGATTACTATTACAAGTTAATGGCTGACCATTAAATTTCAGCCAATTCTAACCATTAAATTTCAACCAATTAAAACCCAACAACAGCAATAAACTTGCCACAGCAATCATTGCTATGCCTCAAAGCCCCACCATTAAATTTCAACCAATTAAAACCCAACAAACAGCCATAAACTTACCACAGCAATCATTACTATGCCTCAAAGCCCCAGTGATCACCAGATTCGCCACAATCTTGATTGACTGACACGTATACTACTGAAACACCTGGGTCCGCCAAAGAATCTCGATCACTATCTTTGTGGACGTGTACTACAATTGACGACCGCACAAAACGCTCCTTCACGGAATTTGCATAACAATTTCCAGGAACTTGGACTACCACATATTAACCCGCCAAATTTTGGTAGCCAGAGCTATTTATTTGGTTCATGGAAACGTTGTGCACTTATCACATGAATTTTGGAATACTGAAAAGGATAATTGAAGGTCCAGTAGGTTCATGTTTTCTGGTAGAATAATAGCAGGGGCGGCCGCACGCTAATCTTCATCGGCTATCAAATGAAGGTATTTTATTACGTCTATCAATTAATGTCTTCCAGTTTTGTTGTTGTTGGGTTCATGATTTGAAAGATCTATATCAAATAAGCCAATGACCATTTCTGGGTGTGCAGAAAATAGTGTTGAAATCGACAATGGATGATGAGAGAAGCAAGAGAAGAGCTATGAAGGCCGTTGCAGGAGGAGGAGGCATGAATCTCCATTCCTTGCTTACCCCCTTCACCACAATATTTTATCATAATTAAGTACCACATATTAGGTATATGGTTTAGGCTTACTTATGCTACCTGTTCTCTGTTTCAGTGGACTCCATTGAAGTAAACAGCAAAGAGGGAAAGATAACTGTGATCGGAGAAGCAGATCCTGTGTGGCTCACAACAAAACTAAGAAAAATGGGATTCAGGGCAGAGATACTGACCGTGGGTCCCGCCAAAGAAGAAAAGAAGGAAGAGAAAAAGACCGAGGGCCCTGCAAAAGATGAGAAGAAGAAGGACGCCGAGAAGAAAAAGGCTGACGAACCAGCTCCAGCTCCCACACTTGTATATCACGCAATTCCCAATGGCTATGTGCCTTATAACGACGCCGGATATTCGTATACTATTGTCAGAGAAGACAATCCCCCTAGCTGCACGATCTCATGATAATTTAATAAGTACTGCTTCAAACCCAACCCTAAGTTTTATGTTATTCTCGGAGCCAGAGGAACCTAGCGTTTTATTATGACACATGCGTTTAAGCTGCTATATTTTTTAGTTCTTTTTAGATACTTCTCATCGCCACCGAGCGTTAGCCTTCAAAAGGTGTATAGTGATATTTTATTTTTAATGAAACTACAATTTGAATTTCTTTTTCAATTACCTATTCTTTGAAATTGTTCCATTCAAACAGCGGAGCGGAGCATTTTCAAAAGTTCAAATTAATTCATGTTGAATTACAGGACTTTGTAAGGATAAATATAAGTATACGCATATTCCATTATTATGGTTCTACTCTATGGTAAATTAGTGTGTAATATAGATTTATTTTAAATTTTAGTTTATTAATAATTAAAACAAATTTGTGTGGGGTAAAGTTTCTATTACATCTAGAAAAAAAATGGATTTAAATTTTTTAAGAAGAAAAAATTAATATTTTAACTAACTGATAAATTAAGGTTTTGGATTTAAGATTAATCGTTATTTTTCTAAATTCAAAATTCATTATACTAGCAACAATCACATTAATTTTATTTAAGCACATACTATAGTGAAAAATATTAATATAAAAAGCATGTGCCTAAATTTACACCTATCCGTCTAGCCAAAAACATATTGACTTAAATTTAAGCACATAGTATAGTGAAAAACATTAACATCAAAAGTATGTGCCTAAATTTACATCTATCTAAAGATTAATAAAATTAATATAGTTGTTGCTAGGAATGAGTGGGCCCCTTAGACATATCTACAAAGTACTCCCAAAAAATAATATCATTTAAAGCATTCTAATAATATGATACTTAATCAAACAATAATATAACTTGATAAAACAATGTTAATGGAGTGATCATTATTATTAATAATTAATAATTATATTAAGAATAATTCCATGAGATTATAATATTATGGGAATATGTTGTTTAGTTATTTATGTTATAATAAAATTATAACATAATAATCATTTATAAATTAATAATTAATTAAAATAAGTGAAAACTATTTTAATAATATTTTTTATAAAAAACATATTTTATTAATGATTGGTTTTTAGATAAACATATTAATTAAATTAATTTATTCAAAATATCATTGTTTATTTTTTTTTGTTAATATAAGTAAATTTCTTGATTAAGTGTTATTACATAAACCTATAAATTAAAAATATTATAATTTATTCTTTAAATATTACTTTATTTTAAGTAACATATAAGTAATAATATATAGTTTAAATATACTTTATTTTTATATTTTTATCCTACAACCTTTCTCCGTCCTTTTCATTTAGTGAAAAAAACGACCCAAAAATTCTGACCCTGGTCGTAGATGGTGGAAAGGGGAAGGGTTTAAGCAGATTTGGGCGAGCAGAAAATGTACATCAAAATCGTTTGAAAATCATATTCTAAGATGGCTGAGAAAAAACCAATATCCAAAATCATATTTGTTTTGTTTGGTCTGAGCAAAAACTATGCATCAAATTCATATCCAGTTTTTTAAATAAAAAATTTTAAATAAAATTAATAGTGTAGCTTAAAAATTGGATAATTTGGATCAAATAGGTGGATTTTTTTTATATGAATTTAAAAAAAATTGATTGGAATTTTTCAAAATTTAGATTACATTTGTCAAGTTCTGGAATTGTGGGTGTCCCAAGAGTTTTTGAGAGTATAAACTTATTTCTATCATCAAAATAGCTATAAACACATAGTTAAATTTCAAAATATATGAAGTTTTCGAAAACTAATCCAAATTTTTCAAATTCCAAATTACCAGGTCGTCCGATTAATGCAAATAGTCAAGTGGAAAGATAACTCTATTAATATATATAAAAATCAACGAACAACTTTTTATAATCATCGTACAAGACACCCATCAAATCTAAATAATAGAGATTTGTTCCACTTGCCAATCCCATGAATACTTTAACAATAAGCGGACAAGACGAAGACATTAAGAATCAAGAGACCGAATTTCAATATTAGAGATGCGTTCCAAGTCCAATCAATGCTTAGAATATTATAAACCTTTTAAAGTCCCTATAGTCCAACGTTTTATGTTACTGTGACTCGAAAATTGGAATTACTTTGCTTTTAATTTTCTAATGTGTTTAAAACGTGGAGCCTCCTGTTTGGTTGTTTTTCATAAGTTTTAGGATATTCAGATTTGAAATTTACTTTGTTGGCACGGATAAAAAACTATCTGAAGATATAATATTAAATACTGAGATATTCGTCCATTCGCCCTTTTTACATCAATAATTTAAAGGTCGCAATTTTCAAATGAGTGTTACTACAGGGTATCTTTGTTATATGCCTTGCATTAATTTTTTTTCATTGTTTTGTTTCTATTCCCTTTCCTTCTCCTTATATTTCTACATGTCTTATAAAAATATATTAGGGTTGGACATCAATGTCGTGGATATTTGTTGAGTAGGGAATGATATTATATATATATTTTTGTTGAATTTAGCAATATCTAAACTCATCGTGATCTACAATTTATGGGCATTATGTTGATTAAAAATATAAATATTTGTTATTTTCTTGCATTATATTTAAATGTTATTTTTAAACTTTCAAGAAAATTTATTTAACTATATTTACTTCTAAGATTAAGCCGCCTAATAATAATGAAGGTGACAACACACCGGGGCGGTAGCAGTGAGAGGGGTACTCTTTGACCCGAGAGGAACCAAGGTGGATTCATTTTCTTGGAGTCTTGGACAGGCATCTATAACCAAGCAGAACTTATCTCAATTACATGATCAGCTTGCAATTAATGCAATTAAAGAAGCCTACCCCTACAAAATATAGCATTAGCAAGGATCCAAAGTCGAATCCATGAGAATCTGAAGAGAATCCCTAAAGTAATTCTCTATCATGTCCTAAGAGCCTCGAATAGTAAAGCAAATTACTTGGTCAGCAAGGCCACATGTGGGATAGAGGGGGCTTATTTAAACCATAATGGAAAAACATCTCATGAATAAATCCCTTAAAGTAATGATGCTTTTAGTCCTAGTTTGGGGAAATGGTCATACAAAGGGGCATGAGCTTAATGTCAGATGGGAAAGTTGGGATGTATATATTGGGGAAGATGGGAACAGGAATCAGTATGTCCTTCCTTCATGTAGTCTCAATCATTTATCCAACCCCTCTAATCATGAAATTTAGTGGGTTATGTTCTTCATCATTGTTATTCATGAGAGGTTTAATGCATGTAAGCAGCGAAAGGACATGATGGCATCAGGAGATAACATCCTCCTGCTCTCCCACGAGTTGTATGGATCATGTTATATTAGTCCATTTATGAGGCATGCTAATTTCCCTAGATATGAGTACAAAAGTATTGCACTCAGACACTTTGCTGAAATCAAAGAGGGACGTGGAATGAAATGGGGAGTAATTGTGATTATTTAC
The DNA here is from genome assembly GCA_001517045.1 of Pseudotsuga menziesii. Classification (NCBI taxonomy): domain Eukaryota; kingdom Viridiplantae; phylum Streptophyta; class Pinopsida; order Pinales; family Pinaceae; genus Pseudotsuga; species Pseudotsuga menziesii. The sequence continues at coordinate 242,013 of LPNX011113898.1, read as the reverse complement.
AAGCATTTGGATTGTTTATTTTATGGTTTGTTTCGGACACTTTAGCGACATTATCTAGCTAGATGGAAAATCATAATAAAGAATCCTAGGAGTTCCCATTCTAAGGACACAACCAAATCCATGGTGGCAGTTACCATGGGCAATGTTGGTGATCCAAAAGCTCCCTTTCGCTGCATCAGTTTTGGCCTACATCCTATTTCTTGGGGCCTTCATCGACTCAAGCAGAGAATTTGAGGCATAGAATGGTATATCAAAGACAGGGAGAGGCAATGTCAGGAATGGAAAGATAAGGATGAAGAGAACATGTATGCAGAGAAGAGGGACTTCCAAATCCAACTAGACACGATGAACAATAGATTAGAAAAGTGGGAAAATGAGGTTGATAACAAGCAGGAAAAGTAACCAACTTAGAGGAAAAATTGGAAGCTCTACAGCTGCAAATGAAAGAAAATGATTTTGGTTAGGGTTCCTCCTTCATCCCTCATCAGTTCAAGTAGGAAGACCAGGTTCCTTGGGCATACCACTTCTAATTGTTTTATGTTTTGTACTTTCATAGTTTGGTTAGGTCAGTTTGTTAGGCAATATAAATTTAAATTGTATTAGTATGTTATCAAGAATAAGGCTAGAACTATAGCAGTTGAGATGGATCTTGCTAGGCTAATTTTGGATGTTAAGGTCTATGGTCTCAAACAAATATGTATATTTTTTTTATTGAGGCTTCTTCCTCTTTTCTAATATAAAAATATTACTCATTTTGGTCAAAAAAATAAATAAATATGACAACACATTGGACAGGGTATGTGATTTCTTATGCATGTGGTTCTTCTATGAATTTCTAGAAACGACATTAATATTGAAGGTGACAATATGATGATATTGTTCTTGCAAGGGAGATTTATTTATTTATTAATTGAATATTTGTGGTTAAGTTGAAAAATGCATAGTTCATTTCATAAGATTGGGAGAGATTTTTCAAAAACATGCATCATGATGAAAACGATATATAAATATTTGGATGAGAAGTGTTCTTCACTAAGAACACCATCTATTTTGGGCATTCCCATGGTTGTTTTTTTTAACGCCCATAGCCTTATCATATTGGAATTGAAAATCCTTTAGTGTATTATAATGTTCTTTCTCCTTTTGTTGTTATTCAAAAGCTTCTCTCCACTAAACCTCTTAAATTATATATATATATATATTCTCCTCTAGCATTCCATCTGGTTATTCTATTTATTTTCACTTGTTCCTACAATTTCAAAAGTATGTTAGGAATAAAGCCCTTTACCGAAATGAAAATTAAACTAAATAGATTTTTAAGTTCCTAGAAATTTAACCCTTCCCTATCCAAGTTGCTTCCTTCTTTCTTGCTTCATAAATAACTCTTTGCTTCCCCTTCTCAGGTCGAGTTGCAAATTCTTTCAACAAGTTAGTGCTCCCTTGTAATCTTCCTTTAACTAAATTTAGTGCTTCCTCAAATCTTTTGTGATGTTCCTGTTCAACCCTCCTATATGTTGTTGGCCCTACGAAAGTGTCTAAAGTATGGTCTGGAAATTTTAAGGAGTTCGGCCACAGTGTGAACAAGGATGCGACAGAGCGAAGACGGAACGGGTCAGATCCAGAACTTTGAGTAGTTTTTGGGGAAACATTACATATATGTGATGGGTTAGTTAGAAAATTTGTCCACATATGAGTAGTGGGCAGTGGGATGTAAAATCAGTCGTTAGAGCCTATAAAATGTAAAAGGGTTGGGATTTAAGGTTGGCTATGCTTTTGTTTTTGAGGTAGAAAATAGGAGAGAGATAGTTGAGAGTGAGGTCTGAAGAAGTCATTGTAATTCGTAGTGCAAAGAGTGAATAAGAGTCATGAAGGGCATGTAATGTCGATCCAAAAGTTTTGTGTGTGGATTTAATGTAAAGATGATTTGGGGATATGTTTGCAGGTTGTGTGCGCATAACAAAGAATTTGTGGTTTTTTCCTGTATGGGTTTCCACGTTGAAATCTTTGTGCCAAACGGTGTTTGTTTATTATATATTTTAAGCCTTTTGATTTTGCTACAACGAATAATGTTTATGGTGAAATGGAATAATGGTGCTAAAAATGTGGTAGATGTGATTTAGATATGTTACACTTCCATGTGTTTTTATTATCTGTCGATGATTGTTGACCTATATGCATCGTTGGGTAGTTTGTCGAGTTCTTCCATGGAGAGATCCCCTTCTGTCATTGCTGAATCCTAGTTCCTGCAGTCCTTATAGGTATCTTGGGTGAGACTTCACTTGTGTCACAGGTGTTTTCGACGGGGTTACGCTTTGTTAAGCCGATGCCTTGGGTTTTGTTAGTTGGACTCGAAGTTTAAGCCTAGGTTAATCAAAGCGAGCCAACATATGTGAAAATAAATACTTTATTTTAGATGATAATAATATTCAAGATTGAAATCCATTCAAAAGTATGCATTGTGTTATAACAACATATCTTGAGTCCCACGCGATATTTAACAACTAATTCCATTGTTAGCATAAAACCTAACATTTTCTATCCAATTGTTAAAGTTTGTTAAGAGCAAGAATTTATGTTAGTTAAATCCTCCTAGCGCCAATCAAATTTGCATGCTTTTTGTTTACAAAATAAGCTAGGAAAAAGTATCATAAGCTCATATGGCCATGAACAAAATAATAGAGAAACAAATAAGAACAAAAGTATCAACTTTGCCAAAAATATTGTATTTAACATGGATGACAAACACTAAAATCCTAGGTCTTTTGTGGCCTAAAATATTCCAATATTAAACACACAAAAAGAATTTTAAAATATCCATTCTTATCATTGGCAATCTCCTTGGATATGGAGGTGGAAAATGAATAATGATCATTTATATATCCATCAAGGTTTCGGGATTGAAACAAAATGCCTTGTAAGAGGAAGATGGCTCCCTACTAGTACTATGATGTTCTTTCATCATTTTTATGCACACTTACTATATTGTCTCATTTAAATTATAATTGTATTATATTAACATGTTGTGATAATCTACACATGTAAATGATATTTTAAGAATGGAGTTAAGATATTGTTGTAGTTATGTGAACATCTATTTACAAAATATTGTACAATAAGTTACTAAGAATACAAGATGAATGTAAAATTTAAGAAGGTTAGTGATGTTACAAAAGTTTATTTATTTCAGAGATTCCAATTACATAACATGTATTTTAAAAGTTTGTGGCAATATTACACTAACACTTTGTAATATTCTTCATTGTGTGTGTGTCAAATCTATATAATTACAAAAATATAACCACGACAAATTTTAAGGACCCGTACTTTCCTTAATGTTTAAAAATGATGGAAAATTAAAAAAAAAATCTCCCTCCATATAGCAAGTATGATAGAGAGAGAATGCAGGGGCCAAAGACATATCAAATACAAAGAAAACTTGGCATAAGGGTGTGTTTTTCTTAATTTTAGTTGTATGGAAATCAAAATTGTTTTTAATATAATTGATATGGTTTTGTCAGTTTGGTCTATCCTAGGAAATTGAGAGGAATGTTATCCTTTCCATCTAGGATCAACTCCCATTGGCCATATGTTGAACTCTTAATGAGTATAATAGTATATCTTCTATGAGCCTTTTAAGTATCTAGTTTTCCCTCGATAACATCCTTAAAGTGAGGGAGTATGTATTCCATGAAAAAGATATGGAATGAATACGACTACAAACTTCTAAACCCTTCACAAAAGTCTAATAAAATCATATATAGACTTCATAAAGAAGAAAAGGCTAAATTTATATTAAAATTCTAAAATATCTACCTTGAAATGTTAAAATTCTAACCGAAAACTACCCATGCATAAGAACTATTTTTGTCACCATTTTGATTTTAAAATACATGATTTATAATCTAGAATAATCATCTTATTTTAAAATTAAAAATAACAACCATGAGAACCAAGATTTCAAACAAAGCAAACTACTTAAGTAAAATACTTTACTTTTACTTTTACTTTTACACCATGAGTAATTTTATTAAAGGCGGTATCATTTTCATGTCACTAGATATGTCTAGTTGTGTATGAGACAAAGTGGCGAGTATTGCTTATAAAATTTGTGGATGAAAGAGGCTGATCTCGACTACTTCACCCGTTATTTCTTGGGATTGATTCGAAGAACACAAGAAAGCTCGACCTCCTGCCAAGGACGAGAAATGTGAATAATTAACACACAAAGATGGTTATCCTTGAACTCCATCAAACACTTATCTTTGAACATTTGTTCATCGAGAACATGTGTGCATCGAGAGAAGTACTTCTCTTGGATTCAATGTCACGTGTAAGCTACGATCGTGAAAAACAAATATGGGCATCTTTAGATCAATTAACACGTCCTTAGGTGATGAAACAATACAAATGGAAGCTAATAAAAAATCATTAATTTATTTTTGCACATGGAGGCTCATTATGCAGAGAAGATACATTTCTATAACTAAGTTGGGGAGAATTGTCAACCTTAGGTGGGGAGAAGTGTCCATCTATTTCATAAAATAAAATGCATGTATAAGTATGTTGTAACATGGTGAGAGTGAAGTGTCTACCTATCCCATAAAAATAAAAATAATTATAAATAATAAAAATAAAAAATAAAAAATAAAAAATGCACGTATTAGTGTGTTGTAGCATAGGGGTGAGAGGTAAGTGTCTCTCTATCCCATAATTTTTTTTTTTTAAATAAATATAAATAAAAAAGCATTAATAACATAGTGGTAAAAGGGATGTGTGTTTTAGTTTTGCTTGTCATCCACTGTCTTCTTCCCATAGGGTCCTTAGAGCTTCGACCCCTCCTCAGAACGGTTCTTGATGAGAATTCTCTCTCTAAACGTTCGAGGCTTGGGGGGCTTGGCTAAACAAAAAAGACTCCATCATCTTTTCTCTTCTCTCTCGCTCGATATTATCCTTCTTCAGAAAACCATGAACAATACTTACCCAGCACTACTTGCTTTCTCCAAACTCCGTCCCAGTTGGGAATTCTGTGCTACTAGCTCCTCTGGACTCTTGGGAGGCATTCTCTCTTGATGGAACCCTCACATTGTCAAATGTAAATCCTTCCACACTTTTGCTGGCATCCTCCTCAAAGCTCAGTTTAGGGGTTCTACCACTACACTATCCATTTTAAATTGCTATGGTCCCTATCTCCATTGGGAATATTTTTGGAATTCGGTTGCTAGGGATGGTCTACTTACCTTGCCTAATCTGATCCTTGCAGGATATTTGAACCTTATGCTGAATGGATCTGAGATTTGGGGTTCAAAGGCTATCCCTGATCCTCTTGGTCCCTTTTTCACTAAACTTTTCTCCGATCATCAGCTAGTGGATGTGACCCCTACTTGTGCTGGGCCAACCTGGCATAATGGTAGGTTAGGGGATGAGGGCATTTGTAAAAGGCTTGATAGGTACTTACTCTCCTTTAATCTTGTTAGTCTTCTTACCATGCATAGGGTTTGGGCTCATCCTTCTGTTGTATCTAACCACTATCATGTTCTTTTTGAATGGTTGGACAACCCTGTTTCCTATCCACTACCTTTCAAATTTAATCATTCCTGGTTGTCTAATGTGGACTTTGTTAAGATGATCAGAGTGGAATGGCCTCTTATTACGCCCATTGATCCTGTGGATGGTATGACAGAAATCTCCCTTAAACTTTGCCTACTGAAAAGAAAGGTCAAATACTAGACTAGAGTTAAAACCTTAGAGATGAGAGAAAAATCCTTTCTTATTGAGGAAGAAATCAAATGTCATCTAGATTCTTCATTTTCTGGTCTACTTTGTGCTAAGGATTCTTCTAGGCTTCAGGCACTTAGGCTTGAGTTACAGATGTGGATGGACCATGAACTTCAATCTGCCAGGCTACAAAGTAGATTTCCTTGGGCATCGCAGGGTGATGCAAACACTAAATTCTTCCATGCGGTGGCTTCAACTAGGAAGAATCATAATGCTATCTAGGGTCTAGAAGATGAGGAAGGTAATCTGATTGTTGATGACACTGGCATTAAGGACATGGAGGTGAGGCATTTCAAGAAAATATTTGAAGATGACCACCTGATCAACATTGAGGATCAACTGAAAGTTATTCATTTATTTCCCTCCTTTATTAATTCTGAAGAGAGGGAGTCCTTCACCTGTTAGATCTCTCTGGAGGAAGTTGAATCAACCCTTAAAACATTAAAAAAAGATAAGTCTTTGGGTCCTGATGGACGGCCTATTGAATTTTACTTGGCTTTCTTTGATATTTTGGGGCCTGAACTTGTAAATGTGGTGGAAACTTCCAGGTGGGAAGGCAGGGTTACTCCTTCATTGAACTCCACCTTCATAGCGCTTATCCCTAAAAAGCAAAATCCCACTTCCTTTTCTGATTTTAGAACCTTATCCCTCTGCAATCTGGTTTACAAGCTGATTTCTAAAGTTGCAGCCCAGAGACTCAAGCCTTTTTTGGATAAGTTTATATCTCCTTAGCAATTTGGATTCTCAAAGATTAGACAAATTACTGCACCCCTGGCTATTACCCAAGAAGTTCTTCACACTGTCAAAACAAAAAATAGATGTGCTCTAATCTTAAAGCTAGATCTTTCTAAAGCCTTTGACCGGGTGAATTGGACCTATCTTCGACTTATTCTCCTACAAATTGGTGTCCCTCTGGTGGGTGCAAACTGGATTTTGGGTTGTTTATCTTCTACTAATTTTGCTCTTCTTGTCAATGGTTCTCCTACTAGTTTTTTTATAGCTTCTTGTGGCATCAGGCAACACTGCCCTTTTTCCCCGTTGCTGTTTATACTGGTTATCGAAGGGTTGAGCTTGCTTATTAAGGATGCACAAAACAATGGGAAGATTCGGGGCATTAATATCTCTCCTCAGCTTTCTCTCACTCATCTACTCTTTGTGGATGATGTGATTATGTTTGGCACAGGTACATTTGAGGAGTGGGTAGCATTTAAAGTCTTTTGGGACACCTTCTATGAAGCCTTTGGTATGCAAATTAACATGGATAAATCTTGATTCTTGCATAATAATATGGATGATGGTCTTTTGAACATGATAGCTAGGTATCTTCCTTACAAATTCGAGCATATCACCAAGGGTTTTAATTACCTTGGATACTATCTAAAACCCCTTGGGTATTTGGTTAAGGACCGGCATTGGCTCATAAATAAATTTGAGAAAAGATTCCAACATTGGACCTTTTGACTTTTGTCCATTGGGGGGAGAATTGTATTGATCAAAGTGGTCCTTACTAGCTTGCCAGTATATTGGATGGCCTTGGTTCCTATTCCTCAATCCATACTTGACAAGCTCAGAAGTATAATTTTCTTTTTTCTATGGGGCTCTTCTGCGGTCAACAAAAAGTACCATCTCGTTGACTGGAGTTCTATTTCTTTGCCGACTTCACTTGGAGGATAGGGCATCAAACATTTGGGTTATTTTAGCCTTTCCCTTCGACTTAAAATTTTTTGGTTAGCTATCAATGGAATTGGTATCTAGTTTAATCTAGTGACTGAGAAGTATATGAAAAAACTCCCTATGGCAACTTGGCTTCGCAATAAAGCATTTTTTGTTAGAGGTGTATCTGTGATATGGAAGGGTTTTCTCCATACCCTTTCTTGGCTGGGCAGTGGTATTATATGGATGGTTGGTAATGGTAAGGCTATTCAGGTGGGACTGGACCCGATTGTTGGCCCGAGCTCACCTTTTACTCTTCCTCTTGATCTTCAGGACTATATGGAGGATTACGGTATTTCCACACTGGACCAAGCAAGAAATATTACCAAAAGTGCACAAAATTATTGGTTCACAACCGAGGAATTAGATCTAGTTGGAAACTGGAAGCTTCTTTGGGACAAATTCACTGCGGGGATGGAGTTTGGTAGAATTAGACTCTCAGATCAAAAGGATTCTTTATTATGGTCGCATGACAATTATGCTGGGTTTCTTACTGCAGCACATGGATATGAGTGCATTGCTTCTACTCATTGCACTATGGGTCAGTCTCTTGTACTTGACTTTCTCTGGAAACTGAATATTCCATTTGGTTACTAGTCAGGGATCAAGTTTTGACTTGGGACAAGCTTTAAAGCCATGGTAGACAGGGACCAAGCTTGTGTATTCTTTGCCGAAGGGGTGAAGATACTTCGCAGCATCTGACTGTTCGTTCTCCAGAAGAGTTTTCTCATTCTTCGGTGACTACTATGGGCTACCCTCTGTCCCACATAGTACTGTCAGATCCTTTCTAGAACAATGGTTCATATGTATTCCTGTAAGCTCTGTCTTTATATATTTTCCCCTTTTCCTTTTTTGGTGTATCTGGAAACAAAGGAATCGATGCATTTTTGACAATAAACTAGCCACTCTGCTTATGCTCTTCTTAAGCAAATTGATGATCTCATGCATATGTATTCGGTCCCTAAAAGAAGAAAAAAACTAGAGTTATTGGCTCTGGCCCTATGATCGGATACCCCTGTGGTTTTTTTGATGGGGCTGCTGCAGGAAATCTTGGTGGAGTTGGATTTGTGATTCGTTTGAGTGCTTCATACTCTATTAGCTACTCTCTAGGATGTGGAAGAAGCACAAATACTAGATCTGAGCTTCTGGCTCTGTGGGCTCTTCATGCAGTTTCCAATCATTTGGGGATCCCTCTCCTTACTATATATGGTGATTCACTTGTTATTATTTCTTGGGTTAACAGAACTTCATCACTAAATGCCCCCCATCTAAGTCACTGGTGTGATGACATTCTATCTTTGCTACAACATGTCCCTTCAGTGACCATCAAGCATATTTATCATGAGCATAACCAGCAGGCTGGCAGTCTCTCTAAACAGGCTCTATTGTTGGACCCCGGCTATGGGATCTATACGTAATCATTGGATGGTATGATCGTTGATCATGGGAATTTTCAGATTTTTTAGCTTGTGTCGGGATTTTTCCCTTTCTCTTTTCCTTGGCACGTATATCTATGTATGTTAGAACTAGTTTTTAGCTGACATTGAAGAGTCTTTCAGCCTTCTTGTTATGCTCAGGACTAGTAAGTTTTTTGGTTATTTTCGATCTCTATTTCAGCAAGATTTTTTGACCTGTTTTAACAGGAAAGATGATAAAAGTCTGCCCTTGGAAAACTTGATGCTTTTCTGTGCCCATGTTTTCTAGCAACTTGGTATGCTTCACTAGTTATTTAGTAATCAAAAGGGACCCCAAATGATTATGTTTATGCTAAAGCTTGGATTGCCTTTAGTAGGATGATTGTATATGATGTCCTTTGATTCAATAAGAATATCAAGGTCTGGTATTTTTTCCTCTGAAAAAAAAAGGTTTGCATATTTGATCCCTCTATGCACTTTGTAAAATTGGAGTTTGATGGATCTATACTGGTATTAAAAAATTTCCTACTTCTACTCACCATACAAATACTATTAAGTCTCCATGAACTATACAACCAAATTGACTAAATCCATAACACAACGCAAAATCTATAAAAAGTCTTGAGTCTCCACAACCTATACAACCAACTTTACTAAATTCGCAACACAAATCAATGTCGCAAGGTATTTGTTACTAAGTGCCATGATGAATTTTCAAGAATCAATGAATAAATTCTCCAAGAAAGGACAAGAACCTAATTATTAAGCTGAGGAAAAGTTGTTCTAAAAGTTCACATGGAGATTGCTGATGAAATTGTCATTGATTCCAACATGGACTCACAGTGGCCTCATAGGTTGTAATTGATTCCAACAAGTCTCACTTGCAGTGCCTTGGACCCCTTACAGAGTGGGTTTGTTCCTTGAAGCACCTTGTGCCCAGTTGACAAGGTCACTGTACCCACAAGGATGGATCTTGTAGCCACCACCTTGTTGAAGATGTTTAAGACCATGCTGATGGTGTTGAAGACCCTAGAGATGGTTTTGAAGCATTTTTTGATGACTTTGAAGCCATAGATGGGTTAGCGAATCATTAATGACCCATTCTATGGTTATTCATGCTCTGATGGTGTCATGGTATCCCAGGAGAAGGTCTAGCAACCCCATAGGTGATTTCATGATGGATATCAACCCTTAGAGGTCTCCTAGTGTGGTTGAGGTTGTTGAAGAATCCTATGAATCCCCTTTCCTGATGAATAATTCCTAAAGAATCCATTGTACCCACATTTGATGGCTTAATGGTCCTTAAAGGTGATTATGTGGTCATTAATGACTTGATGAAGAATTGGAACCCTTGATGAAGATATTGATGTCTGTGTAGACCTTGTTGGGGTCATGGAACCCTTGGAGATGGTAATTATGCATGATAAGGTTGGCACCGACATAAATGGTGGCATGATGACCCTTGGAGACTATATGATCATTGATGGTGCATTTGGAAATGATTTAGGTCTTGGAATCCATACATATGGTGGTTTGTAAGCCCAAGATTGTTGGAGCGTTTGATATGATGGAATATTTGTTCATGATCCCCTCATCACTTGGAGATAGAGTCCTATGTGATAGGATTGAAGTACATGCAAAGTATATTGTTTAAATATTATATGGTATCTTTGAAAAAAGTCCTTGAAACCCTTGCATGTGGTGTGTTGGGTCTTGAACCCACACACTTGGTAACTTGTTGATAGTGATGTATGGTCTTCTTTATTGTTGTATGGATATTGGGATGTAGATGGAGGTATATTCCATGGAAGTTCCTTGATATGTTGAAGAATACTTCGAAACTCTTTTAGTTGGTGGTATGGTCTTTGGCACCCTCATGTGTGGGGTCTTTGACGTCCTAAAAATATTAAAGAATTTAAGGGTACTAGACTAAGAATTTACAAATAAACCCATCATAGGGATATATTCCTCGTCAAGCCATTTTTTTTGATATGTGGAGCATCTTCTAACTCCTTATGGTTGAAGAGATATGAATTTTTGAAGTTGGTGCACCCCACTTTTATGGGTTAGCCGACCAAACAAAAGATAATTTAATTATTTGTAATTTTTAATTGCACGTCGAACCAAGGTAATAAATTTCCTCCACAACCTATACAAATAGAATATCAAGCATTTCATTGGTTCATCATCAATTCTCTTAGTATTTTCACAACTCTTGGAGAAAAGTGTGAAACTTTGTGGAGGAGAAATTTCTAGGCATCTTCACTAAAATTGGCATAACTTTCTCATACAGAATAAAAATTACAAAATTCTTGGCTCGTTGGAAATCTTGTTATGATGAATATGTGATAAAATGATATAGATATTATTTATTTTTTCTATTGTTTCTTCATATTATAATCCTAAAAAAGGTATGGTCCATGCTCCCGGGTTTCTCTTCTGATGGCACATGTCTCTCATGGATAGAACACTACAACAAAAACTAGATTTAGCGTCGAATTTAGCGCCGGATTTTAGTGTAATTTTTTCCTAATTGTGGTGAACAACCCGGCGCTAAACTAGGCGCTATTGTACATTTTCGTAAAACGCCGTCTATTGCATCTCTTTTTCCGTCCTTTTTAACATCCATTTTTGTGTCCATTTTTGCACCCAATTTTTTGCATCTAATGTTATGCCTTTATTTGCGCCCAATTTTTCAACTTCTATTGCATCTTTTTTTGCGTCCTTTGTTACATCCTTGTTTGCACCTAGTTTCACGCTCATTTTTGCATCCAGTGTTGCATCTTATTTTGCTCCTAGTTTTTCATTGAGTCTTGCACCCAATTTTGCACCATGTTTTACATAAAATTATGTGTCCAATTCTGCATCTAGGTTTGCATCCAATTTTAGGCTCAATATTGCGTCTAGTTTTGCATCCAAATTTACTTATAATGTTGCATCCCCATTTGCATCTAATTTTGTATCTTGTTTTACATCTTTTTTTGTATCCATGTTTATGCCAAATGTTTCATCTCGTTTTACGTCATATTTTGCATCTAGGTTTGCACCTAGTGTTGCATCCTGATTGATGTCTTTTTCTACATCTATGTTTGAGCCCAATTTTGCACCCAGTGTTGCGCCTAGTGTTGTGCCTAGTTTTGTGCCCATGTTTGTATCTAATATTGCATCTAGTTGTGTGTCCAATGTTGCATCCCATCTTGCATTCAATATTACGTCTAGTTTTACATCCAATGTTTTGTCCCGTCTTGCATCTAAAATTGTGTCTCGTTTTAAGTTTTTGTTTGCGCCAAATGTTGCTTCCAGTTTTGCACCTGGTGTTACGCCTAGTTTTATGTCCATCGATACACCATATTTTTTGGTCAATTTAATGTCCAATTTTACATCTATTTAGGAATCCACTTTTTCATCTATTGTTGCGTGTAGTTTTGGACCTATTATTACATCTAGTTTTGAGTCATTAATTGTGTCTAGTGTTGAGTCTCTTTTTGCATCCAATTTTGCGTTTAGTGTGACATCCATTTTTGTGTCCACATTTGCGTCTGACATAAGGTCGGATTTTGCGTCCACTTTTGTGTTTGGTGTGACGTCCACTCTTATATCATGTTTTGCATTTAGTATTGTGTCTAATATTGCATCCATCTTGCACTACTACATTTTTTACCTTTAGAAATACATTGCAATATCATTAGGGCATGGAGGAATCGAACCACCAATCTCCTGCTTGTAAAGCAGGTGCTCTTCCATTGAGCTAGAACCCTTTAAGAATAAGGAAGAGGAGAAATATTAACACATAGATTTCATCATTTGTAATTCTAATAAAAGACAATAAGATCCAAAGACAAACATGCTTAAAATGCAATTTATTTTTCCAAACACACTAATAAGCAAAAAAATCTACCGTGCTTAGGCAACAAAATATCCTAAACAATTACGCAATATTATTGTCATGCAACTATTCAATATTGACATTCAACCATTCAATATCTCCCTACACCCATTTCATGGAAGGTCACCCTTTAAGAGGATAAAATGCTTTAGTTCACTAGTTTTCAAAAACTGTTGCAATTCATTGGGTATGCAATCATATTCCTCATACAAAAAAAAATGAACACATCTTGTTTAACCAGGGCCAACATGTACAAAGTTCTTAATGGGAAAATGGTTCAGCGACGGCAATAAGTGTTTTATCTTTTTTAAATCACCTACAGGCTGTTGCTTAAGCGACGACTATAAGTGTTTTTTTTTTAAAATTACCTACAGGTCAAGGGCACTTCTAAGTTTATTATTGGTTCAGCTTTCAAGTTGCTAACTAGCTGCGTCAGTTGCAAATAAAATTGTCACTGTTATATCTCCAATTTCTCTTGGTATTTCTGATTTCTCCCATGTATTTCAGGTTGTTGATTTGTCTAATATTTTCAAAAATATTGAGGTCTAAGTTTTTTCTTTCCATATTTTCAGATAATTTTCCAATATGTTCCCCAATATTTCTGTTAAGTTTCTTTCTCCACCCTTAGCGATATATTCCATGAAATGATATTTGCAAGAATGGCCCTAAGAAACTAAAAACAAATGCTAAACCCTATGGTGGCCCATCCTTTGCAATTGGAGATTGCAGTAGCAAGTTTTGCAAGCACATGGCAGCTAGAAGAGGGTATCTTGTATGACAGATGGGTAAGGGGCTGTTTTTGCAACTTGGAAAGCATGAGAGAAGATGAACTTATCAATTGTTTGCTTGGGCACAAGAAAATCAGAATTTTTTTCTTGTCTTCTCCAAGGAACCAAATGGCTCCATTTTCCTCAATTGGGTAGCAGAAAAGTGAGGAGCAAATATGGAGAGAGAGGTGGTGCTACAGAAAAAGCAACAAATCACATCCCATTGACACAACACTCTAGAAATATGTGGAGAAACTTGGCACTAGGTGAAACTCTGGTGGGAGCTACAGATGAATAATTTATATGTTTTAAGAACGATTAGATTGGATCAATGAGTGAAAGCCCATTTGCTTGATAAACAAGGGAATGGACTTGTGAAGCACAGAAGTATATCACCCAATGTGAGGACAATACTTCAAAGACAGTAAGATAAGGCTGAAGCAGCTTCAGTTTATTGGCTTCAAATAGGTGATATCCCAACCAAAGACTTATTGAAATGTTCACCTATAAACAAGGCCCTTGAGAAGATCTCTGCACTCAATATGCCTCAGGGGAGAATAAGGCAGCAGATTGAGATTGAAAATTCATTTATATCCCATTCTAAAATGGTATTCCAAACTTAAGGGATCAATGAAAATCGTAAGAAGTCTATGCAAGCATGTGCTAACCATCCCACAAGTGATAAAAGCTAACTCACAGACAACATTTAGCCAACAGTCATTGATGCCAGCTGGACAAGCTGTCAGTGCCTCTTTCAAAGATGGTTGATGGCAAGTCACTAGGATAAGATTGTCTCCCATGTAAACTTTAGAAGGCTACTGGAGACTTTGCTAGTCAGACCTATAAGTGTACAAGGAAGCAGTCACAATGTAATCATTAGGTATAATCTGAACAAATAATATTAAAATAATAACCAAGGCCAACAAACCAAAACTAACTATTAGTTGGAGGTCCACACATTCTCCACACTCTTGAATGTGTCCCAAAGGATATTTGTGAAGGCCCTTTCTATGAGAATTGAGGATATCCTCCCCTAAAATATAAGGCAAGAGAAGACTTGTTTTATAGATGGTTTCAGTTGAAGCAGAGCACCTTTGGGGAAGAATATACCTCCCTATTCAAAAAGAAAACCACAAGAGCAAGGATTGGTATAGGTAAGTTTTCACAGGGTTGCCAAAGGAAATCCTGGTAAAGCTGGAACAGGGGGTGTGGGGTATTCAAAGATGAGTGCACCTTCATAAAGGCTATCTTCTCGAAACACTAGGACAGGGAACTAGTAACCAAGCAGAGGTTGAGGCAATAAAGGCTGTAGTTAATCTATGTTTAAAGCTAAATTAATGAAAGGGCATTTTTGAAAGAGATTCTAAGTTGTTATAGACTTCAATAAGATAAAACAAGACCTAGCATTGGCATATTGAAGGATAGCTGGATTGACTATAGATGGAAATAATATCTTTTCAGGAAGTATAATTTACTCATGTGAAAATGTTGATAACCAAGCTACAGATGTAGTAACCAACCTCACGATCATTGAAAGATCATCTAACCGGTGGATTTATAGGCTAATGACCTCCCTCTTGACCCTAGGGAGGGGGTCAACTAGAAGGAAAGAAATAAACCATTATTTGGTAAAAATGGTTAAGAGATTAATATATAAAGGGGCGAAGAAATGGGGGCAACATGGGGCTTAACCCTTAGTATTTCATTGGTTATTAGTCAAATTATTATTCTTTTAAAGGGCCTTGGGAAGAAGATCGATATGATGGAGAGGGTGTGTGGGTTAACATTGATATTTCAACCAGAAAGGTGGTGGGAGATTTACAAGGCAAATTTTCCATTTCTCTCCCATGAGCTTAGAGAGAACCTGCAATTTCTTCCAAGCCAAGTTCCACAGGTTCTGGACAGTTTTGCTAAAATGGGCCACTGTGTTCTGAGAGAACTGCAAAGTGGGGGAGAGAGATATCTCAAGGTAGGAGAAATTTTCAGCCCATAAATGAAGAGATGGAGCAAGCAATACAGGCATGACTAAATTACTCACAATACCAGATGGAATCATGGAAGTTTAATAGTTTGATGCAATAACTAAGAACCTTATTGCAGATAACAGTGTCTCATATTGAGGTTGTTGAGGAAGTTGTTGCAGAAATTGTCCACGAAAAATAAACAATTCAAACATTGTATGAAGCACCAATCCATTAAAAGTGCCTCAAGGGAGGGAGATGTAGGGCACATATGACTTGAAAGACAAGAACAACAAAAACCTCAGACAAGCATTACAGAAGAAGCAACACTAAAACAAGTGCTCACCTGCACAATTGCAATATGAAAAATGCGGCCTTGAAGACCAACTGCAATTGAAGCAACTGCCATAACTGCCGATCCAGTAAGGAATCGAAGAACCATTCCAAATATTGCGTTTGATTTCCCACATGCTATAAGTCTTGTTTGAAGAGCCATGAATAAGCCTGTCATCCAAAAATTTCTGTGAATCATTTGCAGTAAACTCTGCATGTTTTGCTCAAAAAAAAATTAAGAAGATTCAGAATTCCCACAGCTAGAAACACAGTTTCACTCCTAATGTTATTTCTATAGTCCTTATAGCCATTGGCCAATGCCTGCAAAATTGCTCATAGCTCTAGGACGTTGGAAACTGATGGAAGTAGTCTAAAACATAGAATATGAATTGAACCAGAGTCTATGCAGTCTATCCAGAGTCAAATACTCATAAGCTGGAAACCTAACCAGAACATAAAATTTATTTGTATGAAACATATAAAGCATTGCATGGATTATTTCCTGTATATTCTCATTTTGCTTATTTCTATTGCGTCCATAGAATATGATGCAAGACTGCATCCTCATTGTGTCTCGCATTTCATGTCTAAGCAATGAAGATAGAGCCCTTGACAATTTGACAAGAGGTCGAATTTTATCGGATATCAAATAAGCAGCAGATCCTTTTGTAATAGACAGTCATAATGGCCACCCTTCCTGTGGCTTCGATATCCATGTGTATTTAGAAAGAAACAGTGCATCTCTCATAGTACAATGAAATTATATATCAATTTTGAAAGTCCACAAAGATATTTAAAAAAAACATGCTGGTTGCTCCACAGTTATTAGAAGAAGATGGGATGCATCTTACAAACTCATCACCTCAAATGATCTCCAGAGTGAAAAAGATATTTCATTTCTGCTTCAGGAGCATCCCGGTTAATGTATCACCAAAGCCAGAAATATCTAAAAAATAGTGCCCTTCAGTTAATCAGAATTATCAGATTTCTGTGTAGATTGGTATCCCTAAGTTTGGTCTTGCTCTTCTATGTTACTGTTAGAGGCATCTGACTCTTGACTTGGTGCATTCCAGCTTTTCCCTTCATGTTTCAATCATCCTTGAATTGTGCAACAGTTTGTAGAAGTTCCAAATGTAGAGATGGACAATTCTTCTTCAAGTATTCGAACCCCACACAACCCATGTAATCATTTTTCT
Source organism: Pseudotsuga menziesii (assembly GCA_001517045.1). NCBI lineage: Eukaryota > Viridiplantae > Streptophyta > Pinopsida > Pinales > Pinaceae > Pseudotsuga > Pseudotsuga menziesii. The sequence goes on along the minus strand of LPNX011113898.1, from coordinate 224,967 downwards.
CAACCAGTGGCGTTTTTTATTGGCAGGAGATATTGGGGTTTTCATAATGGCCATGGAGTTCATGGAAGAGGAGTGGATAAAATACAATGGATATGATTCCAGCAAGCGCATTTACATGGAAATCAAGCAGAGGGTCTTTGATGTCTCCAATGGAAAGAACTTCTATGGACCATGTGGGTCATATGCCATGTTTGTAGGCAAAGATGCCAGCAGGGCACTGGCCAATATGTTTAAGAATGAAGAAGATATATGTGCTTCCCTGGATAGGCTGGCAGAGAAGGATATTGGTGTTCTTGAAGACTGGGAGAAGAAGTTCGAAGCAAAGTATCATGTTGTTGGACGTGTTGTTTAGTTTAGTATGTGTGTGTGTAATATGTATTCACAAGACATTCCGTTATTTGGTATTTTGACAAAGATAAATAGTTCAACTCTAATGGCTGTGGGAATAATTCGGTCTGAGATCAAGCATGACTACTTCTACTTTATTGTATGTGTTTAGATATTTGATTAATGGATGCATACCTTCATTGCTATCAAATTGCTAAGGGCTGCTTGAATGGTCAAGTGCATTAATATTGTTTTGTTAGCTTTTTTTGTGCACTGTGTGCTATGTTAACAATTTTATTAGCATAGATCTATCTTAGTAATAGATAAGCAGCTGGAGGGCTTAAACAAAGCTAGAATCAAACCCCTTAGTGCTTAAAATCTATAAAATTAAGATAAATCTATCCTAATTAAAAAAAAAAGTTGCCTCTTTCTTTTTTTTTAACTATTTTTTGGCACTTGACTTTGTACATAAGCCTTCTCCTGGATGTAGAGTCTACCTTTGTCCTTTTGATGCAATAAATACAAATAAGTCTTGAAATCTACTCGGCGTTGGTTCACTAGTCAGGTCAATGTAATGTCAAGCCATCCACCAGGTTTATATCCTTACTATTGTCAACCTTGTCCCCTACCTGAAGGTTGTATGGCATAACTTCAAAAGGGATGAAGTTCTAATGATCCACATTGGAATGGACCCACACACAGTAAGTTGGATAAAGACTCCTTGAATTTCTAATGATCCACATTGGAATGGACCCACACGAAGTAAGCTGGATAAAGACTTGTTGCAAAAATGTCCCTTATGCAGTATTGGTCAATGGATCACCAATTAAACTTTTGCATCGAAATAGGATGCTCGAGACAGTGCTGCCTTCTGTCACCCCCTGTTTCTTTTGGCTTCAGAAGGTTCATGTAAAATCCTACAAGTTTGAAAGGGAAGAGAATATTTACAGGAGTCTAGATAACCAGGGATATTCACATACCCATTTCCTATTTTGTAGATGTTGTGCTCCTCTTTGAAATGAAAGTCTTAGGGAGGCAAAAATTTCAATGGACTCAATCAATACTGTACAGCCACAAAAATGGAAGTAAAGCTACAAAAATCAACCCTAACTTTCTGTGAGTACTGAGTGCGCTGGATCCATCAAAGGCTTAGAATAGGGTGGATATGACCTTCCTTTAACTCCTAATGATCCACATCGGACTCACAAAATAAGCTAGATAAAGGATTGTTACACATGAAGGACTTGGACATCTTCATTGTGAGATGGCACAGTTCTCAAAATAAACCTTATGAATACTCTGTTAGTAGAGCCCATGTTATGACAACATTAAAGTAGAAGTCAGCACGTGATACAACAAGGATGTCCACCTTAAGGATGAGGGTGCCATAGTGGAAGCTTTTTCTTGTCATTATGATCGTTTTCCATAGGAATAATTTTGTTGATCCTTTTCAATGCCAAGATTAAACTAATTGTAAAACACCAACCCCTGAAAGCAGTTTCTCAATTGCTGCATTTTTTTCATCAATGTTCTCAAATTTGATCCTCCTACCATGAACTGCAACAAATATATTCGATGCATTCTCAAAGATGTTGATTCATTCAGGTCTTCTTTTTGTCTTCTATATTCACCAGACAAATCTCTATGTCACAAAGAGTGGGAGAAAGTGCCCACTGAAATGGTTGATTGATTTCCTACAATTTTGTGTGTGCTGATTTTCTGACCAAACTCTTTCCAATCTGTTTTATACCTCTCTAAATTTGGAAAAATTATTCAGGCTAAACCTGAAGATATGAGGACATTGCTAAGCTGACAGTGGACAGTGCCTTCTAAAGATGATCAAGGGTTGACTCCCTTTGGTCCAAGAGCCAGTTTGGGACCTAAAGTGGACTGTGGTTGTCTTAGCATCGTTCCTTTCCCAAAGGGAACATCTAAGGGGACAACAATCACCAATGGGGATTCTTTGAACTCTCTATTCAACCAACATATTGATATCCATGGCAAGCTCTTCACAAAAAAACTTCAATATTTGGTCAGCCGTTAAAACAGAGTTTTCCAAGTGGCCCATTTTTCAAATGGCTAAAAGTGGGCTCCAACAACCTAAAAACAATGACTTAAGGAAGCATGTGATTGTTAGCATTAAGGCCAGAGTCACAGACAGAGATGAGATTATCGATTATAGGAACATTGTCTACTCAACATCAAAAACACCGATACAAGATAGTAACCACGAAAACTCAAGGAGATATGAGAAAGTTCACTAATTGGGAAGGTCTAGTTGGGAAATGTTAACCCCCATATTTCCTTGCACAATTGGAGGGTTAAGATTTAGCTAGACTACATCATGTTGGTCCCAATACAAGTGCATCCAGACTTTTACAGTGATCAAAGTTTGTTTGAGAGTCAGCTTCACTAGATTCTGAGAAACTGTTAGTTTTAGCATATTGTGTTTTTGAGAGCTAGACTTCTGGGGGCCTGCATGTGAGAGATTTTTACATATTCTTGGTCGTCACAAGATCACAATGTTGATGAGCATATTTTAGGCAATATGCAATCAATTTCACAAGAATGGTTATTTTTAGCAGTGTTCTTATTAAGGCTTGCATGTCCTTTCTGAGCACATATTTGGGCTCATAAAAGTGTCTCTAATGAGACTGCTTTCATCCACATGAAATATGATGTTATTTTTAGCAGTGACTAATTTTATACTTGTTATACTTGGCAGAAGTATCATAGGTTTTATCTTCATTTTCCATCTTTTTTACATTTTCCTTTTTCATAGCTATACCGTTCCATTTTTTTGTACATATCTATACTCAACAGTTTCTATTTGTGGCAGGGTCACCTGTCAGGTTCTGATGTCATGGTTCAAGTGTTCAATGATGGAATGATTTCAAAGTTTCGGTGGGTGAAGGATGAGTAATGTGCAGTCCTAGCGGTTTCCATTTTGCATGAGGGTTTTAGTGTTGCTTTGTGCTAAAAACCTTAGGTTGATATCCTTAAACCCTAACTCAGCTTGCTTTGTTAGTTGACATCCTCATCAATTTGACTTTTAAAAGAACTACTTTGCCTTACCATAATTATCAAATCAAAACCCTAGATCAATTCATGCTTGCTATTTCCTCTAACTTGCTTTCCTCGAATTACATATCATCCTTGCTAATTGGGTTATGTCCAAAGGCTGTTTCGATTGCTATTATTGGTTGATATTTTTGCATGTGGGATATTCTTGGTTAATATTTTTGCATGTTGGATAGTCTAATCACTTTATCCTATCCTTACACGCAAAGGAAATTGTTGTTGTTAAGGTTACTAATCCAAGAGAATCCCAAGTGGAATTTACTCATGTTAATGTTGTCAAGCTTGAAGACTAACTCGACCTCCTTTGCATGTTCAGTAAAACTCAAAAATCGACCTCAGGGACTATTGGCAAGACTTGTATGATGTTTTTGGAAACTATATTCAACAAAAGGAGTTCAACAGGAATGAGTCAGGGAAGTTTCTGCGATGAGATGTGTTTCTCTACATGAACACAACCACACTGATTGAAGGGAAAGGGAAGTCCTGTTGTGGATAATCGAAATAACAGCCTAATCACAAGAAATCTTCCACATGTGAGGTCAGCACTGTAAGTTTCCTGGGATGATGTTGGTAAACAGTGTGCTTCATGGGGAAGACCCATAGCGCATGACAGAAACCCCAGCCTATTAGTGATTGATCAGATTCTGAAAAAGTTATTTCAAAAGAATGCGGCCTCATCACAGATATCCATGCTTCCGTTGTTCAGGGCAAGATGCTTTACAAATGTAATTCAAATGTGCTTTATTAAAGTGTCTTACCTTAGAAGTAAATTTGATAAACGTGATGGTATCATATCAGCAAGTTTTCAACATATTGGCAATGGGTTTTCTTGCTGAGAAGTGCTCAGAGTTCATAAGATAGCCACATAACTTAGGGAAGGACTGCTGGCAATTCATTTTCAACATATTTTGTCGGACAGAATGAACAACAATCCTTAAGGGTTCGATCATTTGTCTTGACATCGTTGGCTCAGTGGAAAAGTGTTATAGAAATATTTCTATAGACAATTGCAAACAATATATAAGCTTTACCACTCTGTTACAAGACATTTATGGGAATAATGTGAGACAAGCCAATACCCAATTCGACCTTCCTAGTGTGTCTAATAATTCTGTCAGACAGAAAGCTTTAAAAGTTGTTATTAGTAATATTACTGAGCATGAAAACTAGTTTTTGGTGGGGAATATTCTTCTCAACATGCGTACAAATTTTATGGCTACAGAGGTAGATTGTAAGACCGACGGGGGCGATCCTGTAGGAAGAATATTTGCAGTCTGAAGTGATGGATGAACCGGCAGAGAATTATTGAGGATAAAAATTGGAAAGTTCTGGTGAATATAAAGCAAAACAACAGCTACTGGAGGATAGAATTGCTAGTTTCTAAAGTTAGAATTGGCAAACAGCACTTACAGAGCAACATTTTCTTCTGATGCCAAAAGACTCAAAGCCTTTGAGTACTGAACGAATTGAACAAATCTAGTTCTCCTCATTCTAAAAAATATGTCCACATAATCTAAGTCGGCACACACAGCAGGGCTGATTGACGTTATTCAAATCATGAGTAGATCATGGCAATAGATTTTTATGTATGAAGTGCAAATAGCAAGGATTAGGAGGGCATAATCTGTCCACTAATAGGAGTAAGCAGAAAGTAAAGTTGTCTTGCAAAAAAAACCCACCCACTGTAATCCCTTATGGAAAAATTCTCTTGTATATAAAATGAAAATTACACGATAGCTGGCTAATATGACCTTCTGAATCAACCTAGTCATCTAATTCTTCTAGTGAAATTAATGAAATTTGAGCTCAATAGATTTCTAAATAATTTTGATAATGAAATGTAAGAAAAATATATTTCTAAATAATTTTGATAATGAAATGTAAACAAAATAGATTTCTAAATAATTTTAATAACAAATTAAAACCAGTTTAATAAAAGGCTGGCAAATAACTATCACGTAATGGTTAGCTATTTTCTATAGGTTAACCATTTAATTGAGAGCATGAAAGAATGTGTATTACCTGATTCAGTCTGCTCGGGTTCTTTAACATCTCTATTTCTAGGGCCTGTCGTTTCATCTTCGCAATGTCTGCAAAAAAATACTGGAAAAGGATCAGGCTCTATTTTTATTTTGATTATATAAAATAGATATAAACAATACAAACCAACCTAGGTAAAAAATCAGGTAGTTCAGTTCATAAGGTTGAAACAAAAGCATAGGGTGTCTCCTCAATGGTGAACCCTGTTAGGCCGGAGATCATGAAAATACACCTACCCACATAACCCAATACCATGTGGCATGGAGGGCATAGATAGCAATATTAACATGGAAGGAAATCCTCAACAAGAGATCTGCCACTTTGAGTTTTAGTAGCACAGACAAAAACAATAGAAACACAGACAAAAACAATAGAAACATTACATAGACAACAATCTCAAAGGGAGGAGACCCAAAAAGCACACAGAAACAATACAAGCATTACAAAGACAACAATCTCAAATTAGGATACCGAAAAAGCACACAGAAAAAATGGAACCTCAAACTACCTGGTGGAATGATTTAGATACCACAAGAACTCCTTAATCAATTCTCACCCCAACATGATGGGACCTTCATATCCGGAGTAGACTTCTCAATCAACTCAACATATAAGTGTTGCAACTTAATTTCATTAAATCACATGAAACCCCATCTACTGAGTTCGGAGCTAATGAATTTCATTAAATCACATAAAACCCAATCTACTGAGTTCCATGGAGCAATGCCAGCCCATAAAAATTACACCCAGATTGAAAACTCCAAAATCCAATAAAACCCAGAAACTATTATATAATTGTAGGTTATCCTCAACTTTCTCTTCAATTTATCTCAACAAAGGAAGTATGCAAAGCATGACCTAGATTTGCTTGTGTTCACTTGTTTTCATCCATTTCACGACCATCTTTCATTTTTTCAACCCCTGACACCATAATT
>LPNX011113898.1:196311-218265 GCA_001517045.1 Pseudotsuga menziesii | reverse complement strand
CTTAGGGTTCACTTGTGTTCATCCATTTCACAAAAGGGTTAACAAATCACTGCCTTATACCATATCCGCCCAGAAGTGAAGCCTTCAAATGATTCGCCGCAGTTTGAACGCTTGCCTGTAAAACTTGATGCGAGGGAGATCTAGTTCACAGTCGATGGTAAATCTACAGAAATAACAATGATGAAAGGTAGTAGATGAAATCCAATGGCATCTATATTCCCCTGGTTGCTTTTTGGAGATGCACAGAACATTGTAATGGTACCCATATCTCACTCGAAGGTCAATAATTTCCTATCGAGGACAAATTATGTGGACTACATCATTATTTATTGAACTTTATTCCTAAAGGATTCATCTAATTACAAAGGGATTTATTTTCCTTCCTCGAATATGGTCAATGCATTACAACCCACCCCCACCACACAACACCTCATATTGGTACACATATCCCACATGGAGACCAAATATCACCTCTTAAGGCATCGTATTGTAGTTTGAGGTCATGTTGATGACTAATGATCCTTAGAGGTGAATTATGTAAGTCCCTAATTTTTCTCCCTTTACTATTGTTACGGCCTTGACACCTATCCCTATCGCACAAAAACTCTTAAATATGTCCAGATATCACTTATTTGCCAAATATCTACTTTAAATCATATATTTTGTGGTTTGAGGCCTTTATCATGGCCTATTAGCTTAATAGTCATAATTTAGAGCATAAATGCATCAATTTATCTCCCAACCATGGTTTGAGACTCATTCATAGTGCACAAAACCTCATATTAACACTCTCATACCACTACGAGGACAATGATGTCCAACACATACCATGTTGTATGGTTTGTGTCCTTATTCATGGACCTTGGTCCTTAGAAGCTTCATATAGTGTCTAATAGTTTTATTTTCCTCCAACGCCTATTGGAAAGGCCTTGCCACCCATTGCTTTCATTCAATGCATTTTTTTTATCCAAGGAGTTGTTGATCACGTCATATAGCTTTATTTTATATTACTATGAAAATAAGAAATTATATATGTAGAAACATAAAAAGCATCATAAAATAATCATGGATATCTCTTCAAGGCCTTTGAGATGAGCTGAAAAACTGAAAACAAAACTTCAAAAATTGATATCAAGGTAGAAATTTATGGGAAATTCATGTGTGCATTATATAATGCATGTGTGTTATTGAAATCCATTTTTTTCTAGGTAGGATAGTTTCCACTCACTCAAGCATTTGTTAACATGGTTGCTTCATATTAAGTTTGGTATATCAATCCTAATTATTGAACACATGGTTATATTGAGAGGGGGGATGTTGAATCAGTATAATAATTTTTTTTCCTTTACAAAATAATTCATCAATAATTCATTGAATATGAAATCGTAAATACACATAAGCTCAAATCACAGTACCCAATCTATAACGTGGAAACACTTTTGGGAGAAAATCATAAAAACTTGTGCTTATAAATTCATGTAGGCACGAACCTACTATTATAAAATTTATAGGAACCAAACTAATGGAGAAACTAATACCCTCAAATGAGCACCAACTCAAATGGAACACACATGCACATTGGCATGTAAAAAATGTGTTCACATTATTTTTAATATAAACTATATATACTATTAGTAATTTTTCCATACCTTTCAACCCAAACATTAGTTTTTGGAGTTCTTTAGTTCCTTAGAAAGGTCTTGAAGAGACCCAATTTTATATATTATTATATTATTATGCTTATACATAAATAATTTTTTACTTTTATAATTAATAGAAAAGTAATCTTTATGCCATGATTGATACCTTAAACCACCACATAATCCCTCTAATAATTTGGGATTTCTTAGGAGGTATTTTACATTACGGATATGTTTCAAGAATTTCACCATTGTAATAAGATATAAACAAGGTAATTAGTCTCCAAATGAAGCATCTAAGACTCATGGTAAATGAATACAGATTCAAACCATCACATTGGCCCTCTAAAGGGAATGTTTGGCCTCTAAATGGGAATTATAGGAGTATTGCGACGACGCTTTCCATGTTAAATAGTTGACCAATTAAAGGTGTCGTCACGTAACCGACGCTTACTAACGCGCCATCGCTTAACCGATGGATATTCTCATAACCGTCGGTTAAGCGACGCTTGTGGCCACATTTACAAAAAAAAAATGTATCCTTGTGATTTTTGGTAGGTTTAAAAAGAGAAATCCACACGCCGTCGGATTTTGGATCGAAATGTAGTAGTGCCTTCAGATCCCTATGAAAGGAAGAGCATGGCTATGGAGCTGTTATTGGTGATGATTACTGTTTGGTCCATTCATCAACTAGAAAAGCAAGAGTCTAGTCAATGTGCATCATCTTCATCTTTAGGTACTAGTTACTACCATCCATATGATCAAGGGCTGCTTTTAGTAGATTCCACACTGGTATTTGATCAAGGGCTGCTTTTATCCTTCATGATCACGGAGGTTAAAGTTTTAAACTAGCATAAACACAGAACATTGGCGTTATCAAATCCATAACAATTGAATTTCAAATTACAAGTTTTTAGAACACAATTTCAGATTAGGTGAGTTCAGTCTGTAGATTCAATTTGATTTGGTAAATTAGTATTCTTCATTATTGCATTATACCGGAGTGTAATAATAGTTTGTTGTAGAATTGATCTGTAATGAAAATGCAAGAAAATAAGCATCTGTTGTTCTTTTTCTCACTGTCACAGAAAGTTAATGGAGTAATCTATTACCGGACGGAGTCAAGTGGGACGCAGTGTAAATGGTCGGGTAGATAGCTTACTCTTGTTATCAGTGGGAGTTATCAGGAAGCAGTGTATTATGTGTTCTGCAATATTTATTCTACTCTTATTCTGTAGTTGTGCCTAAATTTTTATTTTTTTTAAAGTTAGGAAAGCAACCAACAGCTTACCAGAGTCCTAAAAGACCGAACGATTTTTCCAAGCAAAAGCATTGACGAGTCTTTGACCTCGTCTGGGAGTAAAGAGATGATTTTTTATACAAGCCTTGGTCAAACCCTGTCCCTGTAGGGCGTGCATCAGGAGCATAATTTTGTTGTTATTGGCCTCTATGTTCAGATGGATCGCTCATTAATTTTGTTCCACCTCATTGCGGGAACATCGATGAGCAGATGCATAACCAACATAATCATATCGTCGCCTGCATACCTGCATCAAAATTGAACCACCCTAACTAGGGATAATATTTTTCGCTTTTCTTCTGAGAACCACCCAAAATTCCAGGTAGAGGGGAGGGTTCTAGCCCCTCCCAGAAATGTAAAGTTAAAATTGCCTTTCAAAAAAAGTTTAAATCTGAATTTTACCCTTCCAATTAAGAAATTCATAAATTATATTAACATTTCAAAAGAAGCGCAATATTTGAAATTACCCATCTATATAAATTTTTCAATATGTTGAAATTCCTATTCTATAAAGTTCAACTCATCATTCAACATATTGGAAATATGATAAATTATAATCACTCACTCACTCATGTCATGCACTCATTGGTTCCTTGTGCAATATGACCAGTAATCATTGATGACTACAACGCATTAGCCAATCTAAAGTGTGACAATGTGTCAACAACTACAACTATAACAAAAAACAACAACTAGTAGTCTACTACTAGGCCTAAAACGAGCTCAAAACTTTGTGCCTACTACCTATGTTAACCTCGCTACCAATGTCCACTCTTTTTTCGTCAAAATGGAATTCAAAACGCCAGTTTAAGGAGTCCTCCTCTACAAGAATTCATTTATTACATGAATATCATGGACTCGCGACAATTATAAACAACACTCGATGTCATGCAAATACAAATAATGGCATGTAGCTAGGATCACAAACTGTGCAGAGGTCGACTTATGCATTGCTATAGAGAGGTGTCGTTGGGAACAAGATATGGAGAAACAATGGTTATTAATAAAATTAAAAAAAAAACAATTGTTGGCTCAAGAATAGTCTTCATTTTGATGGGTGGCATGATCATGATGTAATCTCCCTCCATCCTTCCAAACATTGTGGCTTCTCACAACATTTGTCCTGAGCGCCACCAAAATACATATAAAAATTACTTGTGTTTACATCCTCTTCCCTTTAAATCCTCATCTCATAGTCATAACTAAGCATTAAATTAGATATGCACATCCTCACCTTATAATACGAAATGGGTCAAGGTGTAGAGACAACCATAAAATATTAAAATTGTCAAGAGTCAAGACACAAAGAGTAAGATACAACTATAAGTAAGTATCATATTAAAATTTACCATATATGTCTTTAATTAACACTATCAACTAAGATTTTGAAATGTTGGATTGTTGTGATCTTCTTATCACTCCTTACCAATGTGATTGCAAAGCATTCTTTGAAGGTGAAGTCCATAATTTTAGGTCTTCTTCCTCATTATCATTCCTTTTGGTAAGACAATAAAGAGGGTAGTGGCCTTCTTAAGCATGGAAAATGGTTTCGACATAGAGTTATACACATTAATTGTTTGCATTAAATAACTTAAATTCCTACCCGTGACTGTCTATTCACTTAATCATGTATTGGTACAAAACACAACTAATTTTAGAGCCTCGAGCCCTTAATTACTCACACCTAGAACTTTCTCATAATCGTCATCGTCATCATCATTGTCATCATTCTCCTCATTATCAACAACATTATCATCATCATCATAACCATCCTCAATATCATAATCATTACCCTCATTTTCATCTTCAACATTTGGGTGTAAAACTGGATGCAAAAGTGGATAAAAACATGGATGCAAAAAATGATGCGAACATGGATGCAACAAAAGTAGGTGCAAAAGTGGGCGCATAATGGGGTGCACCAAAAATGGATGCAAAAGGTGATGCAAAAGTGGATGCAAAAAATGATGCAATCATGGAAGCAAAACATGATGAAAAAAGTGGCGCAAAAGTGGATACAACCATGGATGTAAAATTGGATACAAAATTGGATGTGAAAGTGGATGCAACAAAAGTAGATGCAAAACTAGATGCAAAAGTAGTCGCAACACCCAACGCAAAACCCGATGCAAAAGTGGATGCAAAAATGGATGCAAAAAGGGATACAATAACTGATGTAAAATTAGATGCAAAAAAATATGCAAACGTAGATGCAAAAGTTGAAGCAAAAGTGGGTGTAAAAGTAAGCGCAAAATTGGGTATGAACTGGGATGCGAAAAAAGTGGATGCAAATGTGGATGCAATAGTAGATGTAAAAAAAGACGTAAACATGGATGCAAAATGGGATGCAAAAAGGGAGGAAAACATGGGTGCAAAAGTGGACAAAAAAATGGATGCAAAAGTGGATGCAAAAATGGCTAAAACAAAACGAGATGCAAAACTAGACTCAAAATAGGATGTAAAATTTGATGCAAAACTTGGCGCACGAAGGGATGCAAAAAAAGAAGCGGAAGTGGATGCAAAAGTGGATGTAAAAAAGGATGCAAAAGTGGATGAAAACAAGGGCGTAAAAGTTGAGGCAAACATGGGCGTAAAAGGGGACGCAACAAGAGTAGATGTACAAACTAGGCGCAAAATTAGGTGCAAAACCAGGCTCAAAACCTGTCGCAAAACCTGGCACATAACTAGGTGCAAAACCCGGTGCAAATTACGCCACAATTTGCGCTAGATTTAGAAAAAGGATGCAAAAAATGCCTAAAATAGCACCAATCTGTGAAATTGCGCCATTTTGTCCAAAAAATGAAGAAAAATACACTGAAAGATAGTCTAGACACAAAAAAGGATGCAAAAAGAGATGCTAAATCCAGTCTTTGTTGTAGTGGAGTTAATCTTTGATCTTAGTATGTGAGCCTCTAGATTGGTATATATATTTGAAGTCATTATGGAGGCTATGAGGATGATGTTTCATACCTTTATGCTATGATATGATACACTTTATGATGATAATGCATGTGATAATGATGCACACCTTATGATGTTGATGCACTCCTATACAATATGGTGTACATGCATACCATAGTGTGATGATGATCTCCTATGCACTATGGTGTATACTTGATGATGATGATGCATAAACGGTGTACACTAAGATGGTTATGATATATATTTAATGATAAGGGTTCATACACTATGATGATGATGATGATGATGCATACCCTATGACGATGATGCATGCCTCATTATAAGGGAAAGAAGAGAAGAATTGCTTGTTGATTAATTGTGTATGATGAGGTGTACTATGATGTGTACATGAGAAGATTGGCCAGCTTGACCAATAGTATTAATGAGCAGAAAAGAATCACCAGCAGTGATGAGAAAATTTTTGTTTAGAGATACTTGAGCAGTAGTGATGAGGAAAGTTGATGTGTAGAGATACTTGAGCGGTAGTGATGAGAAGCGGTGATGAGTAGTAGTGTTGAGCAACAACGATGAGAAGATTGACCAGAGATTGATGAGAATATTGACTAGAGATTAATGAGTAGTGTTGACCACCAGAGTGATTAGCATAGATTGGTGTGCAGATCAGAGGTTCGTTATGCAACATAGCCATATGATTGCTTTCAAGAAGAATCTTGCAATTGAGGATTGGACTCCTCAAACCCTTCTTAGTTGGAGCTAAGAAAAGCAGGTTGGGTCCTATTATGAGAGTTGGTGCTCTTTTCATTAGTTGGTGCTGATTGTAATCAAGAAGATTCTTGTATTCCATGTACAATAAATAAAAATAAAAATTCCATATATTCTTGTGTCTCTTTTGATGTGCTTTGTGGTTATGACTCATGATGAATTTGATTATGCAATTGATGAAATAATGATTAATATGCTCTGATTGACTAAAAGAAGGTAAAAAATTTAAAATTGCTCACACACTGATTCTTCCCTTCCAACAAAAAGCAATGGAGAAAAGAAAAATTGGATTCCAAAGAGAAGATACCAGCAACAATAGCCATACACATGTACATGCCCCAAAGGCCCAAGGATAAAAACAAGAAAAAAAATAGTGTTGTTACCATACAACAACCCCATCAACATGGAAATATCCCAACCAAACATCTGACATTAAGTCTCCTATAGAAATCGGCAATGACCAAAAAGTATAAACATTGAAAAAACATGGAACTCAATCGGTCGAATCACATCCTAAGAGACAAACATATAGGAAAAAAAATCGAATTTGGTTTTTTATGGACCGGCCTGTCCTTAGAGATTAAAAGACCATCCTTCTATTCTTTTGAGAATATGACACCTTCTTGATGATTAATCCCAGATATGAACATAGTATCTACAGAAGTGACGTTGAACTCACAAAAAATGTGAATGAAGGATAGATGTGGAAAATACTTCAAAAAGATTCTAGCGTGAGCCAACCATGATTGAAGGTGCATAGACTGAATGCAGCAAAAATATTTTACCCAATTTATGATTATCAAGGAGTCACTAGCAATTTGAACTGGATTTATATTTATGTGCTTTGCAAAGAATAACACCAACCAAACTCTCATTAAATACCCTCTAGTGTTTTTCCTTGGCCTATAATTTAGCCATAGGTTAATATATCTAGATCCTTCCAAAGTAATTACTGCAGCAGCTCTGCATTTTTGGGCATATTCCTGAGAAGCATTTTCAAAATTAGATCCGCATCCCTGAATGTAAATTGGAGGATTCTTGGGAAAACTATCTGAAATTAGTTGGTGGTCACTTGGCTTCTCATTGAATTTGAGAAACACCGAGATGGATCTACCAACAATACAATTTATGGAATATTTTTTATTTTCAAAGATTATGCATTTGCTCACTTTCCATATTTCCCAAACAATCAAACACGTTAGCTCACCCCAACCTAGAACATAATTAAACCATCTTAAACAACATACAGATGTTGTGGGTGTCCATTCAAAATGTATATTACAAGAAGAAAATGTAAAGGACCAAATATATTTTGAAAAAGAGTAGTGTATAAATAAATGCATCATAGATTTAGAGTTCTTTGAACACAATGGACAAATGTTAGGTCCAAATGCCCCTTTTTTCTGAATAATATCAAAAAATAGAATTTATTTTCTAAGGCCAACCAAATAAATATTTTCACTTTGTAGGGGACCGTCCATTTCTAGCAGGTTCTATGCCACCAATGATTATCATTCAATGTATCTATTATGATCACATCATATGTTAGTCAGGTTGTAATTAAACCTACCTAAGTGTTCCATGACCATCTAATACTATTAGCTGCACCCCCAAGATGAATATTTTCTCTATATAGTCCCAATGCATAATTTATCCATTCCTTAGCTAATCCACCATATAGATCCAACTATGAAGCTTCAATCCACTTTATATAAATTTGTGAGCACAAATTCAGTGCAACACATTGATATAAAAATAAGTAACCTTTCATCCCTAGGATATGAATTAGATTGAAAGATAATTAATATTCTGAAGGGCCACCAATAATAGTATCTTATCCCATGAATATAGATTTCCTATTTGTCGAAATCCATGCTAACCAATATCCCATTACTTGGAAAGAAGAAATAAGACCCTCCCATATATTAAAAATTCCCTTTTTTCTTCTCTATCAATCTGATCCACTGTAAAATTGGTTTCCTTTTTATATATTTGGTCTTAATAATGCAAATCCATAGGTTATTCCCTAAAATTTCCCGTCAAACGCTCTTTTCGAAGGGAGCTCTTGCAAAGTAAAAGATTTTTTTTTAATGACCAACCTCCCATATATTTTGGTCTTTCCAATAATTCCCATTCAACTAGATGAAATTTATGTTTCCTCCTATCACCTAACTAAATGAAGTTGAATATTTTATCGCACATAAACTGTAGGACATATTTTGGTATTTTGTTGAGGGATAGCTAATAGATGGACAAGTTATCCAATACTAATTTTTCCAAAGTTAATCTCCCTCCAATAGAAATCTATCTCCAACATCAATGCTGGATATTTTTGTCAAATATCTTTAAGTGCCATTGCCAATCTTTGGCCAAGTATCCATTTGAATTTATGAAAAAGCACAAGTACTTGGATCCTTCTGATATATCCAATTTTAATAAGGAATGATATTTGAAATTTCAGCTAAAGGCTCTCGCTTTATATTATTCTTTAAAAAGGAATATTTAGCTACATTTATTAGCATTCTTGTAGCTTGGTAGATTAAATTCAGAATTGTCTTATGAGCATACCACTCACTAGCTTGTGAAACCCGATAGAGCATAATGTCATCAACGAATAAAAGATGCATGATCAAGAGTTGTGATGATATTTTCACCCCTTTTATTTGTGATTCTTCTTTTGATTTTATAATTAGTTTGTTGAGCCCCTCAATTTTAATAAGAAATAATAAGGGAGAAAGTAGGAAGCCCTTCATTAACCCTCTATATGATTGGAAACATATGACGGGTGTCCATTTATCATAAAAACATAGTTTACTAAGGAAACACATGCCATAATCCGTTTTATAGCTTCCCATAGAAGACCAATCTGCAACAGAGCCATTTTGCATAAAGCCCTATTCATCCTATCATAAGCTTTTTTCCAAAACGAGTTAAAGTATCAAGGCATTGATATTCCTAGTTTTTATGCTATATAAAACTTCCCAAGAAATACCAATGGCATCTAGAATTTTCCTGTTTTCTAAAAAGCCAAATTGCTCCTTTGAAATATTTATTGACAAGATTGGTTTGATTCTTTGAGAAATGACTTTTACAATGATTTTGTACACCAAATTACATAATGGTATGGGTTGGTATTCCTCAAAGGTGTTTGTATTGGAATATTTAGGGATTAATGCAATAATGATAGAGTTTAGAGCATTTCATACCTTACGTGATAAACTTTACTCTTCAATGAAAATAAGTAATTCTTCATTGATAACATCAAAAAATTCGAGGAACAATTCTATAGTCCAACCATCCAACCCAATACTTTTGTATTTTGCAAATAGTTTTAACACTTTTATCATCCTTTGAGACCAGCTTCATTACCCCATCCCCCTCTTCCTCTTAGAAGAATTGAGGGTATTGTTTGATAACTTTGATCTATTCTAAAATAGAAAAATCACTTGATTCTTGATAATGTGATTTAAAATGACTTACTGTTTTTTCTAAAGTGATTCTATATCCCCAATGATTTCACCTTCCTCATTCTTGAGATCCCATATAGAATTATAAACCCTTTTGTTTTCAACATATTTGTGATTTTTTTATTTATTTTGGCCTCCAAGAATACCCAGATAGCTCAGCCTTTTAACCACCAAGAGTCTTCATACATTCTAAGGGTTTTCAGTCTATATTGTTCTAGACCAATCAAAATATTTTTTATTTGATCTCAAGAGGGTCCTAAAGGGTTTGATATAGAAATATCATGAATATGAGCTTCAATTATTAGACTCTCAACTTTTTGATATTTTTTTCAATCTCTTTCCCATCATTTGACCACCCTTTTCAACTTTTTTAACTTTTGCACCAATGAATATAAGGCCAATATATTTTTTCCTACATCAAACTTCAACCATTCCTCACGAACTAGAGTTTTGAATTATTCTTCCATCAACTTTGTATGATAGAATTTGAGCGGGTACTAATTTATGTTTTCATCAAATTCATATTCCAATAAAATTGGAGAATGCTCTAAAATGGAAGTGGAATCCACCTAGGATCGATATCTAAACATAGACTCCATAATCTAATATACCACTAAGAAATTGTCTAATTTTTTGGCCTCATTATCTGACCCAAATTTTCCATTTATCCAAGATGGGACTATAGGAACATGCTCTAAATTTGTCAAACCCGTTGAAGAGAATGTTTCCAAAAAATAGTTGCTAAGTTTGTCTCTTCTATAATTCTATACCTATATATCTAAAGATGAATAAGTTAGATTTAAATCACCTGCAATAATCAAGTTTGGACTCACCAACCACTATGTCGCAAAAACATTTATGTTATAGAAAGGTCCATAACAATTGATTAAATTTACTTTCCCCAAAACAACAATGATCTTTTCGCTCAAGTAGATGCCCATAGAAAACTCATAAGCTAAAAATTTTGAATTTCTAGGGTTCCAAGTAGTTAATAACCCCACGAATTTCCCATTGACACCTGTAGAAACAATTACCCATTCCTTTTTTACTTTTGTTAAGAAACCCCTATATTTTTCAACTGATACCATTGTCTCTTGCAAAAATATAATATTCATGTTTTCTTTCTCAATCAATATTTTTAGGGATAGATATTTTTGGAGCCTCCCACTCCTCTTATGTTTAGAGAGAGAAAAATCATTTTTTAACCCTATCCTTGGATTTAATATCTTTAAGAACCTGAGAGTTGGATCATGGAGATCCTTTTACTTTTTTCTGAAGATATATTTAGTGTATTGTTGGAGCTAGATTCATTGAATTTCCCTTTTCTAACACTGTGTGTTGTTATAGGGAAGAAATCATGTTCAAGTTCCTGTCACTTGATCCCATTTTGGAATAGGTTTTCAAGAGTATTTGTACTAATCTCAACTAGTTGTTTTCCACTGGAATGACCCTCCATGGGTACATTACCAATGTAATATTGGAGAGGGTGTTTTTTTGCAACCTCACAGTAAGTAGGAACCATAACCACTTCATTTATAGGCACACAAATAAATGTCCCATGTGTTGGTTCAACCATGGCCCTTGACGATCCCTAATTTGACAAGGGATCTGAAAGATTTGTAGGATAAATCAAAGGACCCCAAGCACAATAATATTATTGTGTATCTCAACCCCATAAAATCCCAAAATATTACTTGTAATCATGGATACTAATAGATTGTTTTATTTATTTATCCCCACATTAGGGTTTGGACACAAATCGGGGTTCATTTGTTCTCCTGACCCCAATCGAACTCCATCCCCTATATATTGAGAACCTATATTTTGAAAATAAACACCATGATAGAAGAGAGGCCCTCCATCCATAATATCCTCCCCTAAAGAATCCCCTTTTGGTTCTAAGGGTATTACAAAAAAATTGTCCTTTGATAATGATGAAACAAAAAAAAGGTTTAATGTTTGGATATTACCTACTAGGATAGAAGGGGTTGATAGTTTACCCAAATTCAATTCACATGAACTAGAATCAATGGCCCTCACCTTACATGTTACATTTTATGGGTCACTGTAATCATCCAAAGACCATCCTTGGACCTCCTCTGTTGAATATTCACATTTCGAGCCCGAACTCGTTGAAGAATAGTTTCTCCACAAGTGAAAAACACATTTTCATTTTGAGAAATGAAATGGGATGCCTCAGTAATAATGGGTTGAGGAGAAATTTTTTCCCATATCAATTTTCTCTAGTAAACCCTTGTCAATGTCAATTTCTAGGATCATTTAACCAAACCTTTTATCTATTCCCTTTAACTATTAAGTTTTTTTAATTGCTTAGATGATATCTTAAAACAATTTTCAATAGTAGGATCCCTAAAAGAACAACAAGAAAAGTAAGAAAAAGAACATAAATATTTTCCTTGAGGAAACCACAAGGGAGAAAACACCACAAAACTTCCTCACTATAGAACTCAACCATAACAATGTGAAACCAAAGACAACTACTTCTCTTTTCTTCCTAGCACACTTGTTCTTCTCTTTTTTGAAAACTTTCTTGAGTGAGTGTGTACAAATGAAGGTGAGTTCCTCCCTATTTGTTTTTATCTCTTAACTTGACCTAGAACCTAGCAGGGATGATTTGTCTAAGTGGCAGGGCCGCCTTGTCTAGTAAGACACCAAACATAATATTTATTATAATGACACTTGGGTGCTATGGGGATGACTTACAAATGGAGATTAACATTGATTACTTCAATGACTCTTACATGACCAAAATAATTTCCTAAAGGAGGAATGCAATCAATACATATGGATTATCTTCTGAAGTTACAATACTTTAACACTATGTCTTAACTACGAAGGTATTCAACCAAGGGAGAAACTACTACCACAACTGCACATCTAATTGGTGAGTCTCTATCTGTCATAGGAAATCTTGGAACAATATTGAATGCATATTCATCATTAATCTATGCATGAGAATATTGGATAATATTTTGAAACCTGAGTATGTAAATTTTGAATCATCTTCTATGTGTACCAGACCATCTTCTGCGACATTAGTATGTGGATACTGAATCATCTTTTGTGTGTATTGGATAATATTCTGCAAGATCTGTATGTGGATACTAAATCATCTTCTGTCGTATCAGTATGTGAATAGTGGATCTTCTTCTGCCACATCAGTATGTGAATACTAGAACATTATCTACACCATCAATATATAAATACTGAAATATCATCTGCAAAACCAGTATGTAAATACTAAAACATCATTTGCAACATCAATATGTAAATACTAAAACATCATCTGCAACATCAGTATGTAAATGCTAAAACATTGACAACATCATTAGCATGTTAGTTCTAAAAAACACCATCAATAGATTTTAGATCATCATATGCATCATCAACATAGAGAAGTTGGAACATCATCATCATCAACATAAAAAATGTTGAAACAACATCATCATCATCAGTATATTAATATTGAAATTGTCTAATCAACATCAATATGAATATATTGAACCTACTACATCAGTATAAGAATACTGAAACTATCTCATTAACATCACAATAACATCAATAACAAAACATTGAACCTAATATATTAGTATTGGAATACTGAAACTATATCATCTACCTTACAACAACATTAGTATGATAATGGTGAAACTTCTACATCAGTATATGAATACTAAAACTACATATTGACATATAACCATCTTGGAGCAGTATCTTGGTGAATTTTTTGGTAGATCCATCCAAGCACTTTTTCTAACTTACTAACCCTTTCGAGTCAACAAGCCTAGTCAGACAGATGGATATTCTTGGGGACCAACAAGCCTTGTTATAAATTACTAACCCTCTTGGGATAAACAGGACTAGCCATACATACTAACCCCCCTACGATCAACAATCCTTGTTTGACATACTAACCCTTTCAGGCCAACAAGCCTGGCCAGACTTACCCTACTCTAGGTGGAGCTACCGCCATTTTACCCTTCTACCATCTTCTTCACTCCCTCTTTTGAGGGAGGTCCTTTCAGAATATGCCAAACTTGTCTCAAAAGTATTCAAAATTTACACGAGATAAAGGCTTAGTCAACACATTAGCCACTTTTTCCTTTGTAGGAACAGACTTGAGCGTTACAACTCCATTCTGCACCATATCCCAGATGTAATGATATCTAACTTTGATATGTTTTGACTTGTCATGAAACACCAAGTTTTATGTCATCTTAATACAAATATGATTATCACAAAGAATATCAGTAACATCTATCTCTGCATCAAATAATCTCAAGTGTCAGCATCTGTTGAATCCATATTGCTCCGCTACAAGCTGAGCATGCTGCAATGTATTCACCTTCTTTCGTGCTAAGTGAAATACTGGACTTATTTCTACTAAACGATGAGATCATATCTGATTCAAAACTAAAACAACATATTGAAGTGATATTTCTTTCTTCAACACTTCCTTCCCAATATGAGTCAGTAAATCCATGTAATCTGATCTCTCCATTCGATGCTTATCTGAGACCGTAATCTAGAATCCCCTTTAGATACCCCATCACATGTTTTACTCCTACTAGGTGAATATGTTTGGGATTCATCATATATTGAATTGAGTGTTTACAACAAAACATATATATAGTCTTGTATTGGTTAAGTACATTAGAGAACCAATAATATATTTGTATAAGGTGGCATTTATTGATTCTAAAGTGTCATCATTCAATGGATTCAAATTTGTTGTCATCGGAGTAGTCATAGCCTTGCAATATATCATCCCTAATCTCTTTAGTATTTCTACTACATATTTTCCTTGGTTTAGTAAAATCTCTTCCGGATACTGCCATACTTCAATACCTAGAAAATAGTGCATCATTCCAAGGTTTTTCATCTCAAATTATCCAGCGAGCTTCTTCTTACATTCGTTCATGGGATTATCTTATCTTGTTAACAATAGGTCATCCACATACAATAGTAATATCACAAGTCCATCACCCTCAAATTTATAGTAGATTTTGGAATCTGCTTTACTCTTGGTAAAGCCCAAACTCATTAGGAATCCATCAATTCTTCCATTCCATGCTATAGGTTCTTTCTTTAACCCATACACTTTCATATTGAGTTTACATACATGAGTTTCCTAAACATCTACGTCAAAACCTTGTGGCTGTTTGATATATACTTCTTCTTCTATCAATCCATTTAGGAAGGCTATCTTTACATCCATCTGATGTAATTTCCTCTTCATATTGGCTGCCAAGGCAGGGATGGTTTTAACTAAGGTGTATCTAGCCACTAGTGCAAAGGTCTCCTCATAGTTGATTCCTTCCTTTTGGTAGAATCCGGAGCTACGAATCTTGCCTTGCACTTCTCTATACTACCACCCGCTAAATTATTTTTCTTGTAGATCCATTTCGAGGATACAAATGTGTCCTTTGGTCTTGGTACTATTTCCCATCATCATTATTTAGAATGGATTGGTATCTCTCCACCATATAATCAACCCATTCCTTCTTCTTTGTTGCTTATTCAAAACATGTTGGTTCTTTATCAACGAGATCACACATCAATTCCACATAACTAGGGTATGGATTTGACTTCTTTATTTCTTTGATGGTTCCTTCTGGGGCACCATGTATTTTTCCTTCTTTAATTAATTCATGTGCCCAAGTAGGCCTACTCTTACATGAGATCATTTCACAGGTAAATTATTTAGGTCTTGAATATTATGTTATGTCATGATCCTCGAGCATGTCTTCTTCTTCTTCGTTTCTAATTGGTTTAGTACCTTTTGCAGCTCTTGGAGTTTCATGCTCCTCTTCATCTTGCTTGCATTTCTTTTATTTTATGAAGGTTGTATATTTGTCAAAGGTGACATCTCTACTTAGTCAATTTGACGATATCTTGGGATATAAATTTGATAAGATTTTGATTGCTCACTATATCCTAAAAACAATCCCTTATTTCCTAAAGGATATAGCTTTGATCTTTTATCCTTGGGAATGTGTATATATACAGAACAACCAAATATCTTTAGATGATTGACTTCAGGATTTTATTCAGTAAACATCTCTTCTGGAATCTTGTTCCCAAGGGTATTGTGGGAGATTCTATTATGTACATATACTGTTGTCCTGGCTGCTTCTTCCCAGAACTACATAGGTAGATATTGATCATGGATCATATATTTTATAGCTTCCATGATAGATCTATTATTTCTTTCTACCACACTATTTTGTTGTGGGTTATAGGGAATGGTGAGCTCCCTCTTAATCCCAGCTTCTTTGTGGTACTCATTGAATTCACTTGATGTGAATTCTCCTCCATTATATGATCTTAAGATCTTGATCTTCTTTTCAGATAAGTGTTCTACAAGGGTGTTAAACATACCTACTTAATGAAGTATTTTGCATTGTCCTGCATATATCTTAAGGAATAATATTTAGGATCCATTTTTATTTGTTTCCACTATTTGGATAAGGGTTCTTAGTATTCTTTCCTTGTGCACATCCTTTGCATACTCCTTCATGATCTATCTGAATCTTCGGTAAACCTATCACAACCTTTCTCACAATTGCAAATTCTTTGTAATGTATATGAGAAATTATTTTGTGCCATAGCTCACATGGGATTATGGTACTAGTCATCAATGTTGAATCTACATGTCCCTTTAATCTATAGAGTCCTCCTTCTTGAACTCCAATCACTACTCCATCATCTATATTCTTTCCTTTTGTCCACATGAGGAATTCTCCATCCACAAAAGCATCTCTGAACCCTTTCTTATCTAAGGCTAAGATAGAAAGAATGTTTTTCTTTAATCCTGTGACATACAGGACATCCTTCATCTTCATGGACTTTCTAGAGTCCAAATTATAGGAGGATTCTCCCTTCCTTTGATGGGATATTGGTAATCACCTCCAAACATTAATTTGTGTGGGGACTCCTTTTATACAATACATGAGAGTGTTTCCTTATAACCTATCATGTGATTAGAGGCACTATTATCAACTAGCCATGTATCATTCCCTGGTGAGACTGAACCTTTGAGTGCAGATACCAAAACATATCCTTCATAGGAATGTTCATTTTCCTTAGATATTTCCTCATCTTCTTGATCATTGTCTTCGCATTAGTCTTGGCGCAACCCCTTACGCTTAGCATAGCCCCATACCCTTGGCATAGTCCCACCATCAATGCACAGTCCTTTCCAATGAACCATATTAACTACTCTTTATTTAGTGTTGATTTTGACTATGTCATGACCCTACAACTGTGGCAATGGATATTTCTAACTATGCTACTGACTCCTCTACTTACGCATCCACTCCCTTCTGGTGCCCTTTTCCTCTAGATATCTAATTATAGTTTCTTTTTATTTTTTTTAACTGCACAGTGCCTTAAGCACTATGGAATTCAGGACCTGTCCTGTAGGGCTTTAGGCAGCTACCATTCACTAGTTTTGGAAGCATCGCTCCATCTAATTGCTGCAACTGAACTGCCCCCCTGTAAGTAATTGAATTTACAAGATATGGACCAAGCCAATGCATCTGCAACTTACTTGGATGCTTTGGGAAATTACTGTCATATAGTAGCACCAAATCTCCTTGTTGAAACTTCTTGATTTTTATATGGCGATCATGACAAGGATTTTGTTGATCCTTCTCGACATGCTGATGGAATCATGGAACAAAGCGGTCCTCTTCAAGCTGTATCAACTACGCCACATGTTCTTCTAGTGCTGCTTCATCGTCCATTCCTGTCGTAGCAGCAATCCACATAATGGGAACAATGTATTCCATAGGAATAACTACCTATTTCCCATATACCAATTTGAACAGTGTTTTCCCCATCAATCTCTTGCAGGTGGTGCAATATTCCCACAAAACTGCTGAAATATTCAGATCCTAGTCATCTCGGTTATTGTTACATACCTTTGTGAGTGCATGCTCCAAGATCTTGTAGAAAGCTTCTACATTCCCATTCTCTAGTGGAAGATATGGTGTACTCTTCTTATGCTGAATCTGTAATTCCTTTGTCAGTGCTCTTAGTGTGCGGTTGAGAAAATGGCTACCCTAGACACTCATCAATATCCTTGGGCATCCAAACCACGTCACTATGTTTTCAAACAGAAATATTACTGTTGTCGTAGCAGTGCAATATGTAACTAGTTCAGCCTCTTCCCATCGTGTCAAGTAGTCTGTTCCTGTGATTATGTACCATACACCAGTTCACCTCCCTGTAGGGGTTGATTGGAACCACAAAATCTACATCCCATGTAATGTCCTCTTCCAGTTAGGCCTTAATGCCCAAAACCGCTAACCTATGTGATTCCTATGGGTTCGAGCGGTTACTGACAGCTAGGGAATCAGCTAAGGATTGATGCCAACCATAGAAGATCTAGGGCATCATCAAGTGGTCAAGAAGGGCCACCGGGGCCAAAGGCCACCCTCGTGCATGCCATCCCAGCATTATTTTAATGATGCATGCACTATTTAAGTCTCCCTCCACATGCATGCAATTCAACGGCAAATTAGAAGATAAAGTGACATGCATGCAAGTCAACGGCAAATTAGATGATAAAGTGATCTAATTAGGTCAAAGATTAGGGTTTTGCACAGTTGAAATTTATAAATAGAGGAGAAAGCAAGAGGATAATGCACTTTTGATTATGATTATTTTGGGAGCTTTTGGATAGCAGCACAACGTGCAGCATAGCAGTTGGGGTTGGAGACGGAGTCTTCAGCTAATAGGATTTCGGCAGTGAAACATCTATCCTAGTCTTATTCCGGGTAAGCCATACAGGTTCACCACTTGTTATTCATTCATTCATCAGTTATCTAGTATATGGTATAGATCGTTGCAAGGACATGTGTGCAACCGTAAGAGAGGGTTTTCAGCCAGAAATCCATAATTAGCTGCTGGGCCTTCAAATATCGGTTTCCTTCCGAAACTCAGGCACCATTCTCGTCATCAGCTTCATACTCTGGTACCCAGTGAGTTTTAGATCCATCAGTTCTCATCCGAAGCAGTTATCAGCCGTTTCGGGGTTCCAGGGGGTGAGTAGATGCCTCTCTGAAGTGATTCACTACCCTACCTAGAGATCTCAGAACCTTCACATGCTCTGGGCATTCTCTCCGACACTGAATCTCTATCAGTCTTGCAAATTCTCAGTCCGATCGGACACCTCCTTCCTTGAGGGCATCACACTTTCCTACTTGGGTGTCTTGCTGCTGGGGGGATTCACCTGAAGCAGAGGAGCTCAGATCCTCTCTGATCCATCTTGCAGTACTGGCAGAATTCCTCTGGACTAGTTCAGACTGGCTTATCAGTGGTAAGTGTTCATTCTATCTCGCAAACCCTAACCCTAATTTTTCCTATAAAATAGGGATTTTTGCATGGCAGTTTGCATGCCCAGTTGTATCAGCATAATTGTTTAGAAATAGAAAATATCGGGATTTGGGATATTACATCCCACTTATCAAAAGGTTGCAGTGTTACCTATGGTACCAATTGTATCTCATCCCACCGTGATGGTTTTCCAGTGCGTTGGTAGACATCTCAGCTCCATGCATAATCTGCCACATCATTATGTAGGGTGGGCCACCACAGCCCTGTGCGAAGCACCTTTATTGCAGTAGCATGAACCCCATAGTATTCACCAGCAACTCTTGCATGTGCTTCTTTGAAAATCTACTCCTCTTCATGTGGTAGGACACATCGTTGTAAAATTTTGTCTGGTCCCAACTTATATAAGTTTCCAATAATTAACTGAAAATCAAAAGCTTTAACAACTAGCTACTTCTTTTGACTTGTTGATAATTCTTCAGGTGCGATGCCTGTCACCAAAAACTAAATGATTGGAGCATAGTGGTCATATTCCATGTCAAACATGAATAGCTGTGCATCAAGAAATCCTTCCTCGATATTGTTAGGCTCTTTGCCTACCTTGATTCTGGACAAATGATCAGGGATAGCATTCAAGCAACCTGGCTTCACCGTGATTTCAAAATCAAAATACTAGAAGAGAAGTAGCTAACTGTCACGTCCCCATGCCTCCGACCGGTAAGAGGACGCAACGTCCATGGCCTAAACCACCCGGGCTAAGAGCCCCATGAACATATGCATACATAAAAATTTGCTGAAACAGAATGCTTAAACAAAGCTTGAACTAAAATATACACACAGGATTATTTATCATGCACGGATGCAATTTAATCCTCATACGCAGTGGAAACCAACATCATTCATACATGCATGTATTCATTTAACATGTTCATTTCATTTTCATTAACAGAAATTAAGATTGCAGAAGTAAAATACATAAGATCACTTATCTTATGAAGAATTCGATCCGCAACCAGCTATGTCGCTGCAACGTTCCACCCAACCATAGGCCAGCGTGCTCCTTAATCTCTCAGTAGCGCTGCCACCCCCGAGCTGGGCATTATTCTCCAAGGAATAAGGGAACAAGCAGGATTACACATAGCCAGGGATGCACAAAACACAGCCAAGCCAACACAGTTGGGTTTATTAGGCCATTAAGGAGTTGGAGAAGGTAGATGGCTAAGCTGGTGAGCTCATTACAGAGCCAAGGACACCTACACCAGAACTAGCCTGACCTCTAAGACACCCATCCACACCCAACACAAGGAATCAGTCCCTTCTCTGCTACACAGTCCCTCAGGCCCTGCATTCCCTTCCAATGCTATTCAGGGGTGATGGAGAAGAAGGCCAACCCTCTAGCTCTGTCTGTGCGGTTCCAGCTACTAGGTTTATCAAGCAAAACTAAGCCAACATCCCTACTCCTATCACCATCCGAAGACCAACCATTGCACTCAGGCAACTCATTTAGCTGTCACAGCATAAACAGGGAAAAACGAATCTCAAGTGACATACAACAAATTCCCAAACGCAGCAGCAACACACTTACAGCAGGGGAAAATCAACAGTCCGTTCAAGGCAATTGAGCCATGGGAAGACTCACATAGACCGCGCTGGAAATGAATTTATAAACTGCCGTCCTGGGTGTGAGTAACAATCAATGCAGAACCCACAAATTCGACCCATGGGGAAAGGATTTAGCCACATCATTCACAAATCCGTGGAGGAAACGGCGTGGGTAAAAACCAGGAAGATTCCTGTGCGTGGAAAGAAATAACGAACTGGAAATGGTGGAAAACGAACAGAGCACAGAAAGGACGTGAAATTGGGCGTGCATGAGTGTTCAACAAACTCGTGGAGCCAAGAAAATGTCTGCGTGAGACCAAAAACGCCAAGAGCTTGTGCGTGAGGAGAAAACAGACAAAATTTTGGGGAGAGTAGCATTGCCTGCGTGAGTGAAGAGAGTGTGAAGGCTTCCCCTTGCCATTTTGAAGTCAACTATTGGGTGGAGTGTGCGTGGAGGCATGGACTGACAGTCCTGCCACCCCACTCCCAAAACAATTAACTGCCATAACTTTTCCCAGCTTCCAGCAGAAATGGTTAAATGAAGGTGGTTGAAATAAAACAAAAGAAGATGACACATGGGTTTTTCCCCCTTTTTGGCTCAAGGTTTGACAAATCCCCCCCCCCCTCACACATCCATATCCTTGGGAAAATCATGCCCCATTCGATTTAGTTGCTGCGACCGTAGCTGGTTGTGTTCATTTTAATTATAGATGCATATTTACATGATGACCAACACAATATATGCCGCATGCCCTGATATACCATCGGGGACAAATTTAAATCCTAAACATAACGTGACCGATCAATGGTGGGGCCTTGGCCTTTAACTCCACACCATGATCATTTACAATATTTACATCATATGCATCTAGTGCAACGGGGTCAAAACGGGTACATTACA
>LPNX011113898.1:107848-196180 GCA_001517045.1 Pseudotsuga menziesii | reverse complement strand
CCCACAATATCTCGGTGACAACTTGGCACAACTTCCAAGCTTCAAGGAACTCTTCCTTGCCCTCACTCTGAGGTAAACATGATCCCCAATACTGAACTCCCTATTCACCCTATGCTTATCTGCATAGCTTTTCTGTCTGTCCTGTGCTGCTTTCAGCTTCTGCCTGATCTTTACGACCTCTTGCTCCATTTCCTTGAGCAATTCTAGTCCAAGCACAATCCTGTTCACGGGATTGTCCCAAGTCACTGGTGTCCTACACCTTCTTCCATATAAAGCTTCATACGGACTCATCCCCAAGGATGCTTGATGTCCATTGTTATAAGCAAACTCTACCAAGTGTAAGTAATCTTCCCACTTGGTTGGTTTGTCCATTACGTACATGCGAAGCATGTCTTCAAGCACCTGATTAACTCTCTCTGTCTGACCATCTGTCTGAGGATGGTATGCAGTGCTGAAGTTTAGCTTTGTACCCAAATATGCAAACAACCCCTTCCAAAAGTTGGAAGTAAAATTGACATCTCGGTCAGAGACTATTGCCTTCGGCAATCCATGCAATTTAAATATCTCCTTCATGAAGATCTTTGCAATGTCACCAGCCTCATACGTAGACTTAACCGGTATAAAATGTGATGCCTTTGTCAACTTGTCTACCACAACCATGATAGAATCATGTTGCCTCCAATTCGTTGGCAATCCTGTAATAAAATCCATGGAAATAACTTCCCATTTCCATTCCGGAACTGGCAAAGGCTGTAACAAACCTGCTGGATGTTGATGCTCAACCTTCACCTGCTAACATTTCATACACTTTGAAATGTACTCAGCCATATCCCTTTTCATTCCTGGCCAAAAGTACTGCTTTCTAGCTGTAGCGATTGTCTTCTGATATCCTGGGTGACCAGAATACAGAGCTTGATGGATTTCATCCATGACAATTCTCCTCAACTCTGCTACATTCGGAATATAAATTCTGCCTTTATAAGTGAGAAGCCCCTCTTCTTCCAATTTATATCCCTCATAATTCTTCTCAAGACTCTGCTGCTGCAATTTGTCTTTTACCTGCTCATACAATTCATCTCCAGCAGCATGATCAACAATCTGCTGCCTCAAATCTAATTGGCAATTACTAAGAGATGCCACATGCATTTCTTGCATCTTCCTACTGAGTGCATCAACTGCCTTATTTTCCTTCCCTTTTATGTGCTTGATTTCAAAATCAAACTCACATAAAAATTCTAGCCATCTTGCTTGCCTAGCATTTAGAGTAGGCTGATCAAATAGATACTTCAATCCACAGTGATCTGTTCTGAGCTCAAATATCCTGCCCATCAAGTAATGTCTCCACATCTTGAGAGCATGCACTATGGCTGCAAGCTCTAGATCATGAGTGGCATAGTTCTTCTCATGTTCCTTTAGCTTTCTTGACTCATAACATATCACATGGTTGTCCTGCATAAGGACTCCTCCAAGCCCTTGTCCACATGCATCGGTACACACCACAAAATATTTCTCTGGATATGCAACCTTCAATACTGGTGCACTAGTGAGAAGATTCTTCAATCTCTGGAATCTTTCTTCACACCTCAATGTCCATTCGAACTTCATCCCCTTCTTTTGCAAAGAAGTGATGGCATGTGCAACTTTGGAGAATCCCTCAATGAATCTCCTATAGTATCCTGCAAGTCCCATGAAAGATCTTACATCTGTCACATTTCTTGGAGTAGGCCAATTCATAATGGCTTCAATCTTTTCAGGGTCCACAGATATACCCTCTTCTGAGATAATGTGACCCAAGTACTGAATTCTATCTCTATAGAAGTCACACTTGCTCAGTTTTGCATACAACTGATGCTCCCTAAGCAAACTCAATGTCAGTCTCAAATGCTCTTCATGTTCTTCCTCGTTCTTAGAATATACAAGAATGTCATCAAGGAAAACAAGAACAAACTTATCCAAATATCTGCTGAAGACACTATTCATAAGGCACATAAATGTAGCTGGTGCATTTATGAGGCCAAATGGTACCACTACAAACTCATAATGCCCATACCTCGTCCTGAAGGCTGTCTTATGAATGTCTTCATCCTTGATTCTCACATGATGGTAACCAGACCTCAAGTCAATCTTGGAAAATACCTTTGCTCCTCTCATTTGATCAAAGAGGTCATCAATCCTAGGTAAAGGATATTTATTCTTCACAGTAACCTTGTTCAACTGTCTGTAATCAACACATAACCTGAGTGTACCATCTTTCTTCTTTACAAACAGATTTGGTGCTCCCCAAGGAGACACACTCGGTTGGATATACTTCTTTTCCAACAACTCTTGCAGTTGCATCTTTAACTCTAGCATTTCCGGTGTACTCATCCTGTTCCTAGCACAAGTTCAATAGTGAAATCAATGTCCCTCTTTGGAGAAAGCCCTGGAATCTCATCAGGAAACACATCCTTGAATTCCTATAACACCTGATAGTCCTCCAACCTAGGAGTTTCATCTCTCGTTTCCTCCAAAATCTGCGCTGCATACAGCTGGAAACCATTCCTACAGAACTTCTTTAACTGCATTCCTGAAACCTGCCTCACTAAAATTACCTTTGGAATGCCTTTCACAACTACTAGGTTCCCTTCCTCATTCATGCATTCAAAAGTCTTATTGTAGCAATCAAGCTTCACCCTGTGAGCTTCTAACCAATCCATTCCAATGAGAACATCATAGGAACCAAGCGATAGAAAATTTAGATCTACACACATGACCCATCCATTCATGACCAATGGACATTTCTCTACCAATTCATTGACCTTTCTCTTAGTTCCAGTGGCTAGCTGAACTAACCAAGACTTCCTATGCTTTACTTTCTTAAAAGCACAAACCTCCATTACTCTAGGAGTAATGTAACTGTGCGTAGAACCAGGTTCAATCAAAATAGAAACACATTGCTCAGCAATCTTACCTGCTACTTCAACCACAACTGACTCGTGATCTGCCTGGCAGTCCTCCAGTGCTGCATAGATCCTAGGTACTTCCCTTGCTACTTGACCCACTGTTTCTGCTTCTTGAACATTATAAGCTGGCCTTGCACTCTCATTCTCAAGTGGACAATTTCTGTGCATGTGGGGTCCTCCACATTTCCAACATTGAAGTGGCCCTCTATTCTGTTGTGGATCCTTAGGCTTTTCTCCGGTCACTCCAACTGGCTTACTCGCAGCTTGAGATGGCTGCTTCTGCTGATTCCTGAAGTTGGAAGGTTTGAAACCTTTCTTCCTCTGGTCAAACTTCTCATTTTTCTTGTCCTTCCATGCCTTATGGAAATCAGGTTTACCCTTTCTTTGCTCATAGCAATACTTAGCATTCCTTATTGCTTCTTCAAGAGTTCTAGGTTCATAAAACTCAATTCTATCTTTGTAGGACTGAGGTAATCCACTCAGAAAACACTGGACCTTTACTTTTTCATCTCTGATGTATCGGACATACCTCAATAGCTCCAAAAACTTATTTGCATACTCTTCCATGGTCTGCTGTCCCAATCTCAGCTCATGGAACTCCTTAATCTTGTCATCATAATACCTGTCGGAGAGGTATTTCTGCTTGAAATACTTCTTGAACCGTTTCCACTTAAGTCTCCTTTGATTGATCCTCTTCACTTGCTTGAAGTGTTCCCACCAAATGGATGCTCTCCCATTCATATTGAATATGGCAACTCTTGCCTTCATGTTTCCTGCATAATCATGCACTTGAAAGTACTTTTTAATACCAAGAAGCCAAGCCTCAGCCTCTTGTCTAGTCTTTACCTCACCATCAAATGTAGGAGGTTTTGCCTTTTTAAATTCATCTCGAGTGCGATCCCTATGGTGTCTCTTTCTTTTTCTTTTATGGGAAGATGAACTTGAATCCCCACTGGATTCTTCAGAATCAAACGATCCACTAGGAGTCCTCCTCCTTCTCCTAGTACTGCTCTTACTGCCTTCTGGTCTTGCTGTACCTCGTCCAGAGTCTATCTTTCTCTGCAAGTCTGTCAAACTCTGCAACATAGCAGAATTCAACTGATGCTGCTCTTCTTGGGCTTTTATCAAGATTCTCATAGTAGCTGCAACATCTGACGGGGTCTCTTGGAATATCCTTCCATTAGACTCGATGTCGTCGGTCCTATTACGGACATTTTCTCCCATGGCACCTTCTGCTTGCTCGTAGGACTCCCGAGCATCATACCCATCATGGGTTCTCATAACTGAACCACCACTTACTTACCAAACTGCACTACCTCGAATACTTCCCTTGAAGGTGACTATAATTCTGCAAATGTGTTAATAACACAAATGTTAGATGCATACATGGATACAAATCAACATTACTTACCTTCTCTTGGAATAATCATAAAATAACAAAATTTTCCAAACACTAGATTTTCCTTCCTCAAGGAATGACTGTCTGAAGGGGACGACAGGGGTCAAGGGGGCTTTCCCACTGCAGGGCGGGTCGAGGGCAGCGCCCTCGTTTTTTTTTTGTAAATTATCAGTTTCACGCAATCTAGCGCATTAGATCGCTGCCTCTTTTCTCATTTTTCCAGCCCTGAAACTCACTGAAAAACAACTGAAAAATCCCTCTGAAAACAGTTGAAATCGGCTGAGAAATCTCATGGAAAACTCAAAATTTTCCATTCCTTCACATTGGGATTCGGATGTCTTTCCACGTCGGAATTCGGATGACTTTGCACATCGGAAGTCAGATGACTTTGTCTTCCGCTGAATCGGCTCCCGGAACCATTCTCCCTTCCGCAGAATCAGCTCCCGGAACCATTCTCCCTTCCGCAGAATCAGCTCCTCTTCCATTCTTTCTTCCGATTTGGCAATTAAAACAACTTGAACGTCAGCTGAATTTTGGATCGGAAGCCTTAATGCTTCTACTTCTGCAACGGCGGCTCACAAAAGTCCGAATCCTTCCGACATCCGCTCTTACTTGGAGAAAGATCAACGTCGGGCGTCGGCAGACTTCTGACATCGGAAGCCAAATGACTTTGGCTTCCGCAACGGCGGATCACCAAACCTTAACTCCTCCTGATCGACACTTACGAAGAACAATTTTTAACGTCAGGCGTCGACTGACTTTTGGATCGGAAGCCTTAATGATTTCACTTCCGTAATGGCGGACCGATGGACCACTTTCCCTTCCGACGGGCGGAAGTTCACTTCATGAATCCTTCCGCAACGGGGGACAGGAGATCACTCCCGCTTCCAATTTCCCACACTTAGACAAATTTTCAAAATTTGTCTTCCTTCGACCGCGTCGGTGGTCTTTCTAAATCGGAAGCCTTAATGCTCTTGCTTCTGAAATGGCAGATGGAAGACTTATAACTCTTCCGCAACGACGGAAGTCTTTCTGCTAGTGGCTCGACTGTTCCATACTTAGCCAAATTTTAAACCTTTCTGTGGCATCGGCGGTCGGATGAATTTCACGTCGGACGCGGAATTCGTTTCACCATCCGCAACGGCGGATGGGAAAACTTCTAACTCTTCCGCAACGTAGGACGTCGGATCACTTTTCCTTCCAATTGGTGGAAGTGCACTTCATGGATTCTTCCAAAACGTGGGGAGCTTTACTTCTCCAACCCTTCCGCAACGGCAAAAGCTTTACTTCTGGTTCTTCCGACTGCTCAACATTTCAACAAAATTTTTTAAATTTTCACAGTCTTCCACTGATTTGGCTGGGCTGAATGAGATACACCTCTGTCAGTTGCTCCTCCTTGGCCCATAGAGGCCCATTGCTGCAACCCAAATCTCTGATACCATGCTGTCACGTCCCCATGCCTCCGACCGACAAGAGGACGCATTGTCCATGGCCTAAACCACCAGGGCTAAGAGCCCCATGAACATATGCATACATAAAAATTTGCTGAAACAGAATGCTTAAACAAAGTTTGAACTAAAATATACACACAGGATTATTTATCATGCACAGATGCAATTTAATCCTCATACGCAGCGGAAACCAACAACATTCATACATGCATGTATTCATTTAACATGTTCATTTCATTTTCATTAATAGAAATTAAGATTGCAGAAGTAAAATACACAAGATCACTTATCTTATGAAGAATTCGATCTGCAACCAGCTACGTCGCTGCAACGTTCCACCCAACCATAGGCCAGCGTGCTCCTTAATCTCTCAGCAGCGCTGCCACCCCCGAGCTGGGCATGATTCTCCAAGGAATAAGGGAACAAGCAGGCTTACACATAGCCAGGGATGCACAAAACACAGCCAAGCCAATACAGTTGGGTTTATCAGGCCATTAAGGAGTTGGAGAAGGCAGATGGCTAAGCTGGTGAGCTCATTACAGAGCCAAGGACACCTACACCAGAACTAGCCTGACCTCTAAGACACCCATCCACACCCAACAAAAGGAATCAGTCCCTTCTCTGCTACACAGTCCCTCAGGCCCTGCATTCCCTTCCAGTGCTATTCAGGGGTGATGGAGAAGAAGGCCGGCCCTCTAGCTCTGTCTGTGTAGTTCTAGCCACTAGGTTTATCAAGAAAAACTAAGCCAACATCCCTGCTCCTCTCACCGTCTGAAGACCAACCATTGCACTCACGCAACTCATTTAGCTGTCACAACGTAAACAAGGAAAAACGAATCTCAAGTGACATACAACAAATTCCCAAATGCAGCAGCAACACACTTACAACAGGGGAAAATCAATAGTCCGTTCAAGGCAATTGAGCCACGGGAAGACTCACACAGACCGTGCTGGAAACGAATTTACAAACTACCGTCCTGGGTGTGAGTAACAATCAACACAGAACCCACAAATTCAACCCATGGGGAAAGGATTCAGCCACATCATTCACAAATCCATGGAGGAAACGGCATGGGTAAAAACCAGGAAGATTCCTATGCGTGGAAAGAAATAACGGACTGGAAATGGTGGAAAACGAACAGAGCACAGAAAGGACGTGAAATTGGGCGTGCGTGAGTGTTCAGCAAACTCGTGGAGCCAAGAAAATGTCTGCGTGAGACTAAAAATGCCAAGAGCCTGTGCGTGAGGAGAAAACAGACAAAATCGTGGGGAGAGTAGCATTGCCTGCGTGAGTGAAGAGAGTGTGAAGGCTTCCCCTTGCCATTACGAAGTCAACTGCTGGGTGGAGTGTGGGTGGAGGCATGGACTGACAGTCCTGCCACCCCACTCCCAAAACAATTAACTGCCATAACTTTTCCCAGCTTCCAGCAGAAATTATTAAATGAAGGTGGTTGAAATAAAACAAAAGAAGATGACACATGGGTTTTTCCCCCTTTTTGGCTCAAAGTTTGACAAACCACCCCCCCTATACATCCATATCCTTACGAAAATCATGCCCCATTCGATTTAGTTGCCGCGACCGTAGCTGGTTGTGTTCATTTTAATTATAGATGCATATTTACATGATGACCAACACAATATATGCCGCATGCCCTGATATACCATCGGGGACAAATTTAAATCCTAAACATAACGTGACCGATCAATGGTGGGGCCTTGGCCTTTAACTCCACACCATGATCATTTACAATATTTACATCATATGCATCTAGTGCAACGGGGTCAAAACCGGGACATTACACAAACGCCATATCTTCGCCCCCATCACAGGATTATTGACAAGATAATTTAAAACAAAGTGGTCAGTAAAAATCTTAAAGTGGCTACCTAATAGGTAATTCTAGAACTTTTCGAGCGCATAGACCATTGCCATACCTTCTCACTCTGTGTTTGTATAGTTCCTCTTAGCGAATGATAAATTCCTAATAGCGAAAGTGATCGGGTGATCGAGATCTCCTTCACTCGGCTACATGAGCACTACTCCTAGTGAAACAAAAGATGCATCAACATGCACATGGAACTCCTTATGCCAATCCGGAAATACAAGTATTGGTGCCAAAGCCATCTTGGCCTTTAGCGTGTCAAATATTCCTTGACATTCTAGACTCCTTACAAATACAACATATTTCTTCAGTAACTTCTCCATAGGGGCAGTAATCGTAGCATATCCTCTAATAAAGTTGCGATAGTATCTAGTGTACCCCAGCATCACCCTGAGCATCTTTACATTGGTCGATGGTGGCAGGATCAAAATGAGCGCTATCTTTGTAGGATCAACTAGTAATCCTTTCTTGCACACAATGTGGCCCAACAGTATCCCAAATGGTGCACAAAAAATGCACTTCTTGGAGTTCAACGCTATCTATTGCTATTGACACCTTTCCATCATCAATCGAAGGTTTTCCAAATGATCCTTGATTAGGCCATACTATGTCCAATCATCCATGTATACCTATAGGAAATTTTTAATGAAGTATTTGAATTCCACAATAACCACTTGAGAAAATATTACAGGTGCATTCTTTAGCCCAAAGGGCATTAATGTGTACTGGAAGCAACCCCATTCTGTAACAAATGTTATTTTATGTCGATGTTCCTTTTCAATTCTGATCCATCGATAACTAGAGAATCCCTTTGTGAAATAGTTTATTTCTTGACCACCTACTCCTTCAAGTACATCACCTGTGAACATGGTCGGAAATGGGTCATGCATACAGGAATCGTTCAATTTCCTAAGGTCGACACAGACCCAAACTTCACCAGTTTTCTTATCTTGGACAACCATTGGACTAATTCATTCTGATTCTTCTATAGGCTCAATTATTTCGACATCCAACATCCCATCAATTTCATCCTTGAATCTCTCTTTGTACTGCGGATTCAAGCGATACGACCTCTATTGCACCGGTTTTACATCTGGATTTAGCAAGATTTTCATTTCCCCTAGATCACCCAGTATTCCCTTCATCTTTGAGATTTTTTTCAGAAATATATCTTGAAACTAATTCAACAAATCAGTGATCTTTTCCATGGTCCTCATCCCAATAATCCCCAATACTTGCAAATTTTGGGTTCTCCTCTATCCCAATGTTAACTTTTATAATCTTCAGTAGTTGGCTCATGGGATTAGTTGGTATATCTAGCGATGTGACATACCTAATCCCTTCTATCTTTGGAATAATGATATTCCTTAGCTCATCATCATCCTCAGGTTCTCCAGACACATTGTAACATTGCATCATTTCCTGCATATGACAATGTGCATGTGGATCCACAGAATATGCGATTGGAACAACTTTTAGTACTACATCCCGGATGATGTGAAGTGCATTGTTGACTTCACAATTGGCATCTGCAAAGATAAAGGTATGGGTAAAAAATACCATCAACTTTTCGCAAGTGGTTATTTCTTTGCACAGCTCTGATCTTGGAATTTCATCCAAGGTATGAATAAAAGCATGGACCCATTCATGCTTTGGTCACGATGCCAACAATGTTTGGAATTCCATCCAATGGTCGCTAGGGTCACTCAGTCCATCATACTTTCCAGTGTGATACATATATGTGTTTCCAAAGCGAATTGTCATTAGCCTTCGACACTGCTCGCATCTAGTAATTGTGTTCTTATGGGTCACCCACCAGCGAGTCGGAGCAGCTTTCAGTGCTTCCTCCATCACCAATAATTGTTGTGGTTCTGATACATTTTCTTCAAACTACGTTAAAAACTGTAGAAGTTCAGGTATCCCTTCATAAATAGGTAGTTCAACAATCTCAGTTGCGACATGACATAGAGACTACGTGATCAGCCCACATTTCCTAAATGATACTTCATGCATACGATTTTGCCAATTTTCTAATGCGTATTCAGAATCAGATGACAAAGAAATAGCACTGCACCAACTTAGTTCTCCATTCGCGGTGGGGTGGATATAATATTCATAGATTTTGTACGCATGATCCCATACCTAGACAACTTCATCCTTTATTGGTTCAATATATCGTCATCCTTCATTTGGGTCCATAGGTGCGATGGCTATAATATCGTGGTTCTCAAAGGTCATCATTCTCTTCTTAAAGTTAATCACCACCATATTATCATTGACCCATCCAATCCCCAGCAGGGTGGGATAGGAGCCTCCACCATTAACAATTTAAATTACATCAAAATTAGCGCGTGTTTTCATACCTTCACCATCTACGACTAGGTTGGATACCTGTCCAATTGGTTTCACCTTAGCCTGATTAGCCAAGCACAACTGCACAGGGGACCATCCCAACATTGGCCTCCCCATATTTTCCCATGTTTTCTTGGTTAGGATATTGACATCTAACCCCAGGTCCAAAATGATCGAGTGAACTTCATAATCTTCGATTGGAATATTCATGTGCATATCCTTGCTTGTATTTTTCGTATGTAAAGAATTTATTGCAGAATCCTTCACCTCCCTACTCGATCGGTGCAACAATATCTCAATATAGACAAGGAAATCAAGATATCTTGCCAATGATAAGAACCTTTCAAATAATTGTTGCAAGGTACCATGCTGTCGCAATGGTCCTTCCGCTAATGAAGAATTAAAAGAAGAAAGCATTTCATAGAAAGATGACTTTCCAAGATTGCGTCTGATCACATCGTGAGTTTCAAAAAATGTCTCCTTTTCAGTTGCAATATCAAACGTTTCTTTCTTCTTTCTAGCTAGTCAAAATTATGGTCAGGGTCCATCCTTCCTAGTCATCGCACCTCCTCGAATGATAATGGAAACATCAACATCCTTTGTTATGGGTTCTGCTGAGATTGTCACGACTGTTATCCTTGATTCTGGTTCAGTGGTGGATTCTGAGTCATCACCAGATTTTGGTTCAATGATGAGTTTATTGGTTGATTTACAGGCTAAGCCTGAAGTGGAACTTGATGTTGGTTCTGGTTTTGCAGATGGTTCTGCAACTAGTTCTGGTTTTGCAACTAAGGAACGTTTCGAGCTTGCCATCTTGCGACCAGCTGTGGGAAGTTATCAATGGTATGCTTGATTGTTGTGCAAGATGTACATGAGCACTGCAAGTGTGGCAAGTCCCTTTGGTAATTCCAAAATACCTCAAAATTATAACACTGTACTGATCCACGACCTCGTTTGACTCCTCTTCCAAAGCCTCCTACTCTTCCGCGGACTCCTCCACGAAATCCTCCTTGCTGCTGATACTGCGGTCTAGCCATCTGTTACGGCAGGGGATTCGGCTTCTGCTGAACATAGTGCGTATCTTGAGCATATTATGGCTATGGCTAGGGCATCTCTATTTTATAGTACTGTGGCTACGACATAAACTGTGCTTGCGATGCAAACTATGCCTACGACTATGATGGTATAAATTGCATTCGCGACGGTGGTGTATACTATGGTTGTGGTTGAGAGTTTACCACCTAAGGATGTGGTTGTGGTTTCTGTACTACGTGATGATATTCACCTTTGACAAAGTATGAATCGTATGTTTTGTCCTGAAGCAGATCATATTCCCGCCAATATTTGTGTTCATGCCCCACCGGTCTACAAAAGGAACAATATAGGTTGGCTAGTTTTGATACTATCTTCTGCATGTAGCTACATTTTTCATGCCGGTTCCTGTATAATTGACATATGTGACACCATGGTACTGTGTCACAACTTTATGGGTTTGGCGCTCTTGATACCAAATAATTTCAAAAACTGGGGCAGTTGTATTTGGTGCGTCCGTCTACATGACACCAAGTACACCAAAGATCGTCGCGATCCTATTTCTCCTTCTTGTTGTCTTGTAACTGAAGCATTAAATTTTCCAGCTGCACTTGGATTTGATTCCTGCCAACTGCATTCTCCCCCACAAGTGAAGCTTCTAGATTTATCTCGATCTCCAGATCCTCACTGTGCCTCGCGATATTCTACTGCATCAGTGGTTTTTGGATATGAGGTAGCAAGGCTACTATAAACCACTCCTTACACTGAACGTCACTCATAGAAAATCTGACTTGCGCCATCAACATCTTAAACCTTTGATCAAAGTCCCAAATAGTCTCATTGCGAATTTTATTAATCTATTTCAAATCGGAAATGTATTGCGCCTCGTATTTAGGTTTCCATAATTCTTTGATCAGTCCCCTCTGGACTTCATCCAATGTTTTTGCAGGGGTCCCCGTACGAACCTGTATAAATTTCATGTACCAATCTAGCGCGTGAACTCATAGGGTAGTCGCAAGTTGTCTTCTTGACATCATCATCTGTGTTCTATCTAACAGTCCATATGCCTCACAGAGAAGCCAATACTGCTTAGGATCGTCAGTCTCCTTCCCATGAAACAAAGGTAATTGTTTATCATCTCCCACCATCTTGGGCCTTCTACCTGTAGACGTTGAATTACTACTAGATTTTTGTTGACACGTTGGACGAGTGGACGTGGAATTCGTGGTTATCCCTGAGTTTGAAGTAGTATGCGGAGGCATGGGAACAATGTTGTTGGGGTTTGATCTTACTGCTTTCTTGGGCGTATTCTGGGTCTAATCTCCTCTTCGTCACTATAGTGTCGGTTCTTCTCATGTGGTTGTCCTTCGTGGTTTTGTGTTTTGATCATAGTAGGACCTTCCCCCGTCCTCTGCCTCTTCTCTTATCGAAAACTTGATCCTGCCCTTGTACAACCACTTTATTCCTCGGCTTCCCTAACAGTATCATTGAAACTTGCACCCATATACCACTTACCTTCCCATTGGTCGCCCCCCTTTAGTCATGGTATCCACCACCTCTGCGCACCATAGTTCTTATACTCTAGGTGCATCTTCAGTATACCTTTTTCGGAGAAAATCATTTTACTTGAAAACTATAGAAATAATAAGAACCTACCTTTGGGCCCGTTGAAAAATTCCCTTTCTACTTCACTGTAGGACTTTGTAGTGTCGACAAAATTTTTAGTAATATATCCGTTTAAGATACTATCCAACCAAGCCTCAACAGCTCATGATGCTTTGTTGTCTGTTTCTTACAGTTCCTAGATCAATTCAGGGGTCCAAGATGTTGGTTCTCCTTCTTGGAAATTTATCTTCTTGTATGTGAACTGCACTAACTGCTCATACAAGATGATGGGAAACTCACAGAAAAAATATTTGTGTATACCGTCGTGTATATATTCTGCCAGCCACTTGTCTGTTTTCAATCCAAGTTCATATTTTCTGCTTCAGCAAATTGTCGCAGCTTCTGATCAAACCAATATTGAATTTCTGGTCACATTGGGTGCCACATCCACTCTTGAGTTTATGATCACATCAGATTCCACATACCCTCCTCTCAGCCACAACAAGGTCCCGACAAAAAAACCATTTGTTGGCATAAACCCTCACCAACAAAACCTATTCAGCAGGGATTCCCACTTTGTGAACACTTAACTTGTCGCAATCTCCCTGAGAATCGTCCCAGACAGGTTTTACCCTGTCTAGTAACACCTATGGAGTGGATGAGGTCTCACCTGAGATGTTCAAGGGAGGGATGAAGAAACCAGATTTCCGTAGAAAAGAAGAGGATAATGGGCATTGACAGTTCATCAACTTATTCATTATATCTAAGTATTTGCATCATCATTCAGAACACATCATCTTGTTATATTATAGGAATCGTCGTCAATTGCACCGACAGATCTAAAATTTGAAAAAAATCATAAGCAGTAAACATTAAATGATAGATCTGTGTCGTACAGTTACTTCATCATTGGATTTGCACAGTGGAAAACATAAACAAGATGAACAGATAGCAGTAAAACAGGAATTCAGATCAACCTCATTATATTAACACCGCATAATCAAATTTGGATTCCAAATAGATAGTTCACAGTCTACAAATTCAATCAACATATATAATTAGATCTACTCTCCAACAACTTCAAGCTCTGTCACAACTTAGCTCATACTCAACTACTTAACGACTTGTGCTTTTCCAACCTTCACTTCTCTACATAATAATTCAACTTCAATTTATAGGCTCGCGCCTTTACATTCATGGTCCACTTATAATTAACTTCTAACTAACTCCTAACTGATTAATGACCAATATCCACAAAATGTGGTCAAAAGTACAAAAAATGACACAAAATAATCAAAAGTACCAAAAAGCGACACAAAATAATCAAAAGTAGTCTATCTTCTGCCTATCGTGCTATCTTTGTCTTGTGTGGTGCCTTCTGAGCTTGCGCAGCATCCACGATGCTACACAACTTATCCCATCCCCTTGCCAATAGTAGCATGAGCCTGGAATATTTTTTCTTCTTCTTGACTCATTCTACCTTCATGGGAAAATTTAAAGCAATGTGGCCCATCTTATGACAAGTGAGGCATTCATAATTTGAGAAGTATTTCTTCAACTTCTTAAACCCTTGAGTATTTCTAGGAGGGAGGTCATGACTCTTTCTCTTGTTTTTTCCTTTGGTATGGATTGCCAAAGCTTGATCCTCATTTTCATTTAGCTTCTCCTCTCTAACTTCTATTCTTTCTTCTTCTTGAACACATTCTTCCCATAATTGTTGGAACTTGGTCCATCTTCTTTTTCAATAGATTCATTGAATAAAACATTTCCAATATCTTGGAAGACCATTCATGGTAAACCATATCACCAATATCACCAATAGCTTCCAACTGCTCCTTGATTTGAGCTACTCTTGTGAAGTATCATTGCATGGTTTCTGACTTTTGAGCCTCTACACTTTTGAGGTGATTCCTGAAGGTCATCTTTCTATTGATATTTCTTCCTTCAAATAAGTTGGATAGAGAATCAAAAATTTACTTTGAT
This sequence comes from Pseudotsuga menziesii, assembly GCA_001517045.1. Classification (NCBI taxonomy): domain Eukaryota; kingdom Viridiplantae; phylum Streptophyta; class Pinopsida; order Pinales; family Pinaceae; genus Pseudotsuga; species Pseudotsuga menziesii. The sequence continues at coordinate 181,533 of LPNX011113898.1, read as the reverse complement.
GTCCTCCTTGAGGATACTTAGGGAAACAAGCTATCTTTGATGGAATTAGATATGATCCTCTTATCCTTGATCATATCCTTCTTGTATTTGGATTATTCTTCATCTTCTTCTCGTTCTACAACTTGTTTGTAAATCCATCTAGATCATTTTTTTCTAGGATGAGCATGATTTGATACTTCCATGCTGTAAATTTTTTACACCCTCAAGATTCTCATCTTGCTTGGTACTCTTTGTCATATTTTAACAAAATTAGAACTTCAAATGGAATTAGAGGAAGTAACACTTGATGAATACAACTTGTATCTCACCTTCTTTGGGATGACCTAGGGTTTGATGAAGAAACACTAATTTTCCAGTTGAGATCACTGGTAGGGATGAGTGATGGAAAAGATGCACCTTCCTAGGGTGAGTTAGATAATATCTTGCTTTTTTTTTTCTTTTCTCATATTGATGATGGAGTCTTAGGAAAACTGAATCCTTAGTTCTTTTCAACAGCAGTGTCTGGTCCAAAACTAAAACATCTTGGAATTTAGTTTTGTTTTCATAGAAACATGCACCCTTCTAGGGTGAGTTGAGTGAGCCCCTCTTTTCTCATTGATCTGTTGAGGGATTTTTTTGGAATGACAAAACCTAGATGTCTAGTGTCTCCTTTCAAGGTGGCTCTCATACCATGTTACATTTTCTTAATTGCTTAGATGATATCTTAAAACAATTTTCAATAGTAGGATCACTGAAAGTACAACAAGCACAATAACACAAAGAGCACAAATATTTTCCTTGGGGACACCACAAGGGAGAAAACCTCACAAAAATTGCTTAGTATAGAACTCGACCAGAGCAGTGTAAAACGAAATACAACTTCTTCTCTTCTCTTCCTAGCACACTTATTCTTCTCTCTCTTGCAAACTTGCTTGAGTGAGTGTGTACAAATGAAGTGGAGCACCTCCCTATTTATATTTATCTCTTGAATTTACCAAGAACCTAATAGGTTCAAATTTTCTAACTGATAGGACCAATTTTTCTAGTAAGACTCCACCCAAAAAAATATTTATTATAATGACACTTGGGTACTATTGACCTGACTTACAACAAGAGGTTTACATTAATTCTTTCAATGAATATTGCATTACCAAACACATCTCCTGAAAGAGGAATACAATCAATAGATAAAAAATATCTTCCAAATTTACAATACTTTAACATTAACAAATAATTACTAACAAATAATTACTAATGAACAGAAACCTCCCCCAAATGGTTTCCAACAACTTTAAAGGCTTTTTTGTTCCACATTTGCTAGTCAATTAATCCTTCATTCACTAGCACCTATGCATATTATAGTAATTATTATTTTGTTTAAGGAAATGTGTACATCGTACGATGCGGGGTGTTTTCCATCCATTATTTCACAGATTACCCTACCTTCTAAGTAAGCACCCACGACACATCCTTAAATTATAACTCATATTTCATTCATATATTTTTCTAGGTTGCGATTTTCAAGGGATTGGAAATGGAAATTTTTTAATGGACATCTAACCAAAATGAATGGGTAAGGGTAATCCACCTTCTAGATGTCCCATTCATACATGAGGTTCATATATGAAAAACACCTTATGATATATTTAGAATAATGATATTAATTAAAAATGGTTGAAACACAATGATATTATTAAAGGTTAAAAAGAAGTGTCATTCATCGATATCAAATGTAAAATGATACTGATATGATTATAATAAGAATATTTGTATTTATATTTATATTTATAATAAGATCAATAATAATAAAAACATTATTTAGATAGTCATATAAATATTAATAATTTAATAATGTTAAAAAAATATTTTAAATATGAAAATATAAATAATCAATTACAATGGCCATGGGTGACTATTCACTTAAGATGAATTTTCTTTTATGATTGGTGATAATTAACTATCTTACATAATTGTTTATGATGGACAACCATGGCCATGTTTGATTATGGTTGACCATGGTTTACTCTAGTTAACTATGGTGGACTATGTTTAAGTATTAATGATTATCATTGGTACTGTTTAACTATTGTCGGCTATCATTTTACTATGGTTGACTTTGGGTGACCATGGTGAGCCATGTTTAGACATGATTAATAATTTCAATTATTAATGATTGTGGTTAATCATATTTTACTATCCTTGACTTGAGTTAAATATGGTTGAATTTGCTTGGTCATGCTAAATATGAGTAACAATGGTTGACCATGATTAAAGGTGGTTGACTATGCGTGACTATATTAGCTTTGGTGGACTATGTAAATCATATTTGACTATAGATTATTATGCTTTATTATGGTTGACTATGGTTTATAAAGGTTGACCATGGTTTACCAACTATGACTATGGTTAACCTAGTTTGTCATTTACTAACCATGGATGAAATTTTTATAATTTCTAATGTTTTTGTCTACTATGTTGACATTGGTTGACTATTGTTGGTAAGGTTTAACATTTTTTGAGTATGGATTACTATGGTTGATCAAGTTTGACTATGCTTGACTTTGGTTAAACATGGTTGACTTCTATTGGCCATGGATTTTTAGTGGTTGACAATAGTCGACTATGGTTGGTCATGTTTTATTATGGTTAACTAAGTTCACTAATTTGATAAGGGTTTACCATGGTTGCGAATTATTCACTTCATTAGGCATGGTTGGCCATGTTTAACTATGGATGACTATGATTGACTATTTTTTTTATTGCGGTTGAACATGTTTTTCTAAGGTAGACTATGTTTGACTAATGTTCATCATGTTTCGTTATGCTTCGCTTTACTTAACTAAAATTAACTATATTGAATTTGGTTGAATATGGTTGACTAATAATGATTAGTGTTGATTATGCTTATGTTCCATTACTACATGGAACTTAGTTGACTTATGTTAAATTGTTACGTTTGTTAACAATTATGTCACACTCTAATGTTCAAAAAGGGCTATGGCATTGTGGCATTCCTAAATGGTATTGAAACTTATCAATGGGTGTGTCACGTTGTCAAATTCACCTTGATTAACTTATCTCAAAATGCTACATTTCAAAATTATCATGTCACTTGTGGCATTCATAAATATTTTTGTCACATTACAACATTCCTTAAGGTTTTCATTCGATTGTGATGCTCATGTTTGTTAGCATATTTTGATTTTTTGTTTAGTTCTTTTTAGATAATTCTCATCTCCATAAAGCGTTAGCATTCAAAAGGTGTATAATGATGTTTTATTTTTAATGAAAATAGAATTTGAATTTTGTTAATTTTCAATTACCTCTCCTGTGAAATTTAGGAATTTGTCCATACAAAATTTTGTAATGATGATATAGATACATTGAAATATGGTTACTTATCAATAATTAGTATAGATTTATCTTAAATCAATATTTATTAATTATTGAGACAAATAAAAAAATTGATTCTTCAAAACCTCGATAAATCAAATTTAGAATTTAAGATCAATTTATACTAATTTTAGCTTTTGTTTAAAATTTAAAATTCAATAAACATAGATTTATTTTTATTTTGTGACATTTCTACCTCCTTATTCCATATTATTTGGTTTTTGTTATATCCTTTGACCCAAAATATAATGACCTAGAAATATTGACTCTAGCCATAGGCGATGCAAAGGGGAAAGATTCAAGTAGAGACGATGGTTGACCAAAAAGCATACCCCAAATTCACATAATATTTGTTTCGGATGAGAGAAAGTTGTACATCAAATTCATATTAATTTATATTTGATTATGACCGAGAAAAAAGCATAAGTCAAAATTATATAATATTTGAGTATTAATTCATGATTTACATTTTTTTTAGAAGAAAAAGACAATAACTTGTTATTCAATAGAATCGAAGTTCTTTGTACAATAGTCATACAGATTGACCAAATCAAGAACAACAAGATCATTCAAGAAAGTGCTAAGCTAAGATTAGAATGAGCAAAAATATCTCTAAATACCCCAAAAGCAGAGAGCACTCCCAAAACAACAAACATAGAGAACCAATAAATAGTTATATCCCATGTACAGTCAATACATGCTCGATGATAAATCAGTTCTAACAAATATACCAGGATTAAAAAAACATCCATCTTATAATGGAAAACCTAATAAGTACAACCGATTTTTCCGAAAAAATATATGACAAAAATTAACCTTATAGTATCCTTCATCCACATGCATATTTTGATCATAGTTTTCAAAATAAATAATACCTTCTACTGCACCAAGAGACTTTTTTAAAAGAATGTCTACAACTAAATTTTTTCCCTATAAATATGAGAAAAGGATATAGCAGGAAAAGTATAGATAAGAATATGAATTCTTTTACTCCAATTTTCAAGATTAGTCACCTACAAACTCCCACAATTCTTGGCCCATTCTAGTACCAATTTAGAGTCCACAAAAATATAAACATGGGAAATTCCGATTTAAGGAAAAAATGAAGGATAACCCATAGAGAAAGTAGCTCGACCCAAGTATTGGTTCCACATCCATCCACCATCCAAAAAAAATAAGAATACTTTTCATTAATCCTCAAAACCATACCACAACCACAAAAATTATTTGTAGCAACACCATAAAAACCATAGACACAACAAGATTTGAACCCAAAATCTGACGAAAAGTACTGTTTTGTCGGATTTCAATTTGAAATTACGAATTTTAATAATTTTTTTTTTAATTATAGAATTAGTTGTCGAATTTTCGACTCAAATTTCAGTTGTCGAATTTTCGAATCCATGTCGTTATATTTTTGACTCAACGATTGTCAGATTTTTGACTCAAGTTTGTCAGATTTCGGACAACACAGTCATTGGATTTGCGACTTGGGTTCATCGGATTTGCGACGTATTTGCCATTTTTTTGCAACAGTAATGAGGATTTTTGCAATGAGAACTAGGTTAATATTGCGGTTATTTGATGAATGTTGAGTTTGAAAATATATACATTACAGAAAAATTCTGGCATGTTTTCTATAGAAGTGATAGATAGTTTACGAAAATTATTTTATTCCAAGATGGATGGTTTGAGGAATTTTTTTATTATTCGACGGACGGTTTGCAAAATTATTTTATTTCTTGATAGACTGTTTGCGGCCATCATTTTATTCTTCGACAAACGATTTGTGGAAATTATTTTATTCTTCAACAACCCACCATTTGCGGAAATAGTGATGTGTGGACCTAGATTTTTTAAGATTGTCGATAGTCTTCATTTAATATTTTTGTGACAAAATGTCAAATAGCAATATTCCTGATCCAAAAAAACAAAATCAACAATTTCTTACTAGACTGTGGGATGCAGCGAAAAAAAGGGGTGATGGGAAATGTTATTGTCCATATGATGTAAAGGTTTATTAACTAAATATTTTAATTCCTGGTGGTCAGTATAAAACACAAAGGGATTATCTAGAAAGTAATGTTGATACTTTTGAAGTGCGAATACCATTCCTAGTGCTTCCCTTTCTGTGGTCGAGTAATTTTGTTTGGATTTATTTAGTTTTCTACTACTATATACAATCATGTATTTCATTCCATCATCACTTGGTTGTGTTAATATCACTCTGATTACTATGTGGGATGCGTCAATGTGTACATGAAATTTTATCGACCAATTCGAGAATCATAGAATAGGTGCTTCGATTATTTTTTTCTTTAATATGTCGAAGGATGTTTCACATTATTTGGTCCATTCATGCACTTGATTGTCTTTTACTAATTCTTGTAACGGAAATTTCATGTATGAATAATGTTAAATGAATTTTCTATAATACCCTGTATGCCAAAGTAAGATTCTTACTTGCTTCGAATTTACTGGTGGTTTTAAGTCGAGGATTATTTTAATTTTAGCGAATTCAACTTTAATACCTTCTTTACATACAATGTGTCCTAATAAAGTTCCTATCGGCATTGCAAGGATACACTTTTTAATATTAAGGGATAGTTGTATCTGTTGGAATCCTTAGAGCATGAGTTGTAGCCATTTACAATGATTTTTTAATATAGAATAAATTGTTAAAACATCAAAACACATAGCCATTGTTTTGTATATATATTCTTGAAATTATTTAACTATTCATGAGAAAACAACTGGTGCATTCTTCAGACTGAATGGCATAACTTTATAGGAAAATGAACCAAATTCACATACAAAAATTGTTTTCTTTTGGTCTTCCTTGGCAATAGGTACTTGATTGCAACCATAGAAATCATCTGTGAATGAGTAAAATTCAAGTCCTACAACTTCATTAAGAATTTAATCTATGAAAGGAGTCGGAAATGGGTCTGTAAGTTTTAACTTTTTCAATTCTCGAAAGTCGACACAAATTCTTAGTTCGTGTTAGGTCATGTTTCTTCGGTTGAACAACCATCGGGATCTCCCATTCCGAGTGGTCAATAAGATAGATGATTCTAACTATTTGCATGATGTCAATTTTTTTTTTACAATTTCTTTATATTTATGTGCTAGTTTAAACGACATTTTCTTTACATGTTTTTCCTCGGATTTTATGTCGATTTTAATTTATCACATCTCTTCTACAAGTCCTTTTAGATCCTTATAATCCCAAGAAAAAAAATATTGAGATTCTTTTAGTAAGTTGATGATTTTTGGCGTTTGTTCTTCATTCCAGTAGTCGCCAATATTTTCAATTTTTGGCCTTTCGTCATTGGATATGTTGACTTCTTTTGTTTTTATTTTTGCACCCATACACACTGACGCCTTACTTTCATCAATTTTTTGACTCCCTTCTTTAAATTGTGAAAATGTCGGTGGGAAATATTTTGCGGGTAACCTTTGGGGATCCTATTTTTCTGTTGTTTCAAATTTAAATATTGTTTTGATTGGTCTTGTCATTTCAAGATGATTGGATTTCCATTGAATTATTTTTCCAATTGTAGATTATGTTTCTATTCGAAGTCTTGTCCAATGTGGTATTTCGGTTGATCGAATATTACGACATGATCTGTTCGGTTAGTATATGAGTTTCTATCGAAGTATTATTAACAATCGGTTTTAAAAATGTTTTTATTTTATTCGAATATTGACTAGTAGGTCATCTTCAGGTATAAATTTGAAGCCCTTAATGAAATTTTCTTTTATTTTGTTCCATAAGAAATTTTCACCTTATGCTTCTTCCATTTTATACCATTTATTTGGAAAATAATCTAATGATGATGGGAATAGGTGTGGCGATATTTGTTCATCTTTATATCCTAGTCTTTTCCATTCTTTTTCACATGTAATGATGTGTTTTTCAGGATCTTTTCCTTGTGTAAAGACTATTATTTATGACTGATTTGCTAGCTTATTTCCTCCAAATATTTTGACAAAATATGCTGAAGTTGTCAACCATGTTTGTAGTCTCGACTGGTGGGTATCCCACCACCGAGCAACTTGTCTCGTAGATGTTTCGAGTAGACTTTGAAGTCGGCCATGTTTACCTATATTTTTAGAAAATTTTTCTACATAAAGAACTGGTGATTATCGTTCTTTATACCTAACTGACGGTCAGATTAATGTTTCTTTTTTCATTGGTGCCAAGGATGGATACTCTCTAATTTTTTATTCAAACATTTTAGGAATTATAGAAACAAAGAAACATTGTGGAGTTTTCTTTTTAGGAATAACTCAGATGGTCCAACATTTGCTTTCTTGCAATTCGTAATTTTCCATTTCCCAATCATATAATTTTGTGTCTGAATTATACCCAATAGAGTTTGAATTTCCTAAGTGAAGTTCTCCATATATGTTTGGTTCAGCATAATCCTCATTATTTTGTATTTTCTATAACTGTTGAACATCGAGCTCTTCATCTATAGGTTATGTCCATGGTTCTATTTGAGATGGATGAATCAGAACAATGACTTTCTGCACATTTCCTTTAAGTTTTATTATTTCCTTGTCTAATGAAATTGATGCCTTCATCTTTCAAACCCATGGTCGGCCTACTAAAGCTAGAAAGGAACTGGATCCTTCCTTAGGATTGATTATTTCAAAGTCAACTTGTGTAATGTTACCTTTGATAGCTGTGACGACATTGTTCCAAACACCAATGGGTTCAATTAATCCTTAATCTTCTAAATTCAAGTATATGGTAGATTTATTAAGTCTAGGTTTACCCAATTGTTCCCATTTGTCCCTAGCCATAATGTTTACCTGCGATCCGAAGTTGAGAATGACATGTCGGACATGGTAACCTTCTATTTCAAGGTGGACTAAAGGGTCAACATCATTTTTATGTTTTTGGTTCAAGATAAATATGATTTTAGATTGCTTGTTTTCAAGAGAACTATTCCTAATATTATACATTAAATCAATGAATTTTGCGACAAAATCATCAGCATTTATTAGTTTAATTAATTCTTTGGCAATCTTCTATTGAGAATCATTATTTTATTCTTGTGCAACTAACTCTTGGAATATGTTCAACGCATCATTATGTATATATTTTTGTATATCGGGGTTAAGATAATCTTATTTATTCTTTATTTTGCTTATTTTTGGGTTATCCATGCCATTTGTTTTCCTTGTCGAGTAACGATTTGCAAGTTCTTAGTTCAAACAACATCACATTTTTTCACACTAGACAAAACGTTAACATTTTTCTTATTATTAATTTTTCAAGCATGGTGGGGAAATCCTCCAAAGAATGACCATTGACACCATAACTTGTACAAAATTTATGATCAGTTTGGTCCTTGTATGGACACTCATCATGTCGATGTCCTTCATTTAAACATGCATAGCATTGGATAGGTTGACATGGTTTGTTCTATCGATTCTCGAATTATTGACCTCAACTTAAAAATCCCCCATGTCGATTGTTGTCATACCGGTGCTCATATCTTCGGTAGTCATACCTTTGATTATTTTTTTCATTCTAGTCGTTATTATTCCTTGTATTATTGTCATTATTATGGTTGTTTGTGTGACAATGTTCGTTTGGTAAACTGCTTGATAATTCTGTCGATTTTTTAAGTTTAGCTGACACTCGGCTATCAAATGGATTTTGACTTCACATATCGCACACCAGTGTTATTTTTATTTTTTCATATTATATGGATAGTCTTTTTTCGCATGTAGGTCATTCTCATGGCATATGTCACAAAAGCATTTTGACTGAACAAACTGGATATCTTGTTGATGTTATTCCTGTCGATAGTAGTCTTTTGTATGTCATGTCGTTGATAATTTAGTACACCAGAATCCATGTCCTTTGAGGCTTATCTCCTGCATTTCTTTTTGCATAATATCCAATTGTTCTTCAATAAGTCTATCGACAGGATTTACTGGGTAATCCTTGTCTATCTCTATTTGTAACACCTTAGTTAATGCATATTCATAAGTGTTGAAGTTATTAAGTCGGAGATGCATTTGGATTTTTTTGTAAGAGTCTTGCAACAAACCATTGGATCAGTAACTATTCATCTATATTATACTCCAACTGGCTTAGTATGTCTTTGAATCTCTTGTCATACTCCCAAACTGTTTCAGTGGGTTTCTGTGTTGTTGTCTTGAACTTCTTTGCTGCAAGATGTTTTGCATCTGGTGTTTTGAAGAATGACATAAAATTTTGTTTTATTTGCACTTTAGTGGCATTGCAATTTTTTTGTATATGTCATGTACCATGTTAGTGCTTGATTACGCAGAGCACTAGCAATCTGGGCAATTTGTCGATCTTCATTATTGATCACATTTGCTTCCCAAATCGATTTAAAAATAAACTAGTGTTGTTTGGGATCTTCATCACCCTCATAAAGGGGGATGTCTGCATACATGTGCACCATATTTTTGGTGTCTATATCTCCTTCAGGTGGACGAGGGGGTGGTGGTGGTGGTGGTGGGTTACCTTTTGTAACTATTTTTTCTTCATGACTATTTTTTACGAAACTTTTGTTTTCGTCGGAATATTTTTCTGTAACAATCGGTCCACTTTCTACTAGAGATTGATTTATGTTGAATCCTTCTACATATAACCAAGTAAATTATTGATACTGGGGTATCCGCGCATGTGAATCTGACTGATCCGTTGTGTTATCTAAAGTTGTGATTAGTTGGGGGGGTGCTCCTTCATGATCTGAGTACAGTAGATGAATAACGTGATTAGATGGATAGGGTTGAAAAGAAACCCAATTTCCTTCTTGCGGCCGATGAATTACAAGATGACCAATATCATTTCCTTCACCGTCTAGTAGAATCTATACACCTAACTCGCTAGCTCATAGTCCTAAATATTCTTGAACATTATCATGCACTCAAGAAGTCTAACTAGAATTTAACAAGGAATGAGGCGTGATAATTTTAGGTATGTTCACTTGGAGATCTCTACCACGCTCTATCCACAAGTATTCATCCATTGTTGACAATTATTCATCAATGCCCTCTTCATGTCGGTCATGACCTGACTTTGGAATATTTCCTTCTTGCTCTGTCACTCTATTTGTCTTTCTCCCTTGTTGGTGCACAACAACCTGCTATCTAGTCTCTTCCCTTCTCTTTATCCTCTTCACCAGTTCTATTTTCTATATATATGGAGTGATTTTGTGAGTAACTATTCTATTTTTCTCCTTTTTGGCCTGACTTTTCATCACTGACATCGGTTTTTTCTTCATTAATCAACTACAATTTCTCTACTATACTATAGAAAATGACCATCTGCCCCCCATAACCGAACTGAACACCTTTATAAAGATCGGGTGGAACTGTCTATTTGTTTAAGAAGTAATCCCACTCTCTTTCTTGAAAACATTTCTCCCACTCCTTCTTCTTGGCCTCCTAGTTTTTGTTATATGGATGAGTTATCAGTAGTGGATGAAGTTCAACAATCTGACCAACACCCTTGTTGATCAATAACTTAAACAAAAGTGTCAGAAATGAACACAAGAACTATTCGGTGAGTTCATTATAGAACATCTCTTTGATACTATCAACATAGACTCTCTCGTTGACATATCTCTCTTCACATAACTTGTCAGCAACTCTTTCGAATCACTCCGACAAATTTGTGCGGCCTCCCCTTGTTAAATTCTAGAGTAAATGTTGTTCTTTATTTTCTACTGGTTGTTTCATCCAGTATATTTTTTAAAGACTGAGGTAAGGACTCAACAAAATTTTCATGTGTTTCAGAGAAAAAGTTCTCCTTTTCTTGGGAAATAGTAAGTCTCTTTCTTCTGGCGTAATTCTGCAAATAATTCACAATCTTACATTCCCACCAGTTCTCAATCTCCTGCTCTAAGATCATCTAGTCTTATTCATTTCTTCAGTATATGTAATACCGAAAATGGAACCAATGTTGTAATCAATCATATTTTAAGGTTACTAATGATACACATAAAGAATCATACAACAATAAAAGAACAAGAGACAAGAATGATAGACATAATAACAAATTATATTACTCAAGTACACATGTGGTTTCATACAATAAATCAAACCCAGTATCTATCTAGCTCAACAACCTATATATATGTTTACAAAATAGTTACAAAAAATAGCTTTCTATTCAACCAACTAACACGACCTATGAGGTCGAGCTAATCTACAATTAGTGGACTAATGAGTCTAGTTGGCTTAACCGACTAGCTCCTCCGACACCACACATACCAAATGAAGAAGATAATCAAACATAAGGAAGGATAGTTAAAAGGATTATAGATGTCCAAATAAGTTTCAAAGGAAAAGAGAAAATAGTCAGAAGAAATACTACTCCAAATCTCCATGTTACAACTATCATAAGATAGGAAACCTTGCTAGAGAGTGTCCATTGAAGAATAACAACAACAAAAGACATCATGTCCATCTGGATAAATATGAGAATGAAGAAGAAGAAGAGAGATCTCTAAATAGATGAGCATAAGAAGAAGATGTAGAAGAATATGTACTATTATCTGCACTCTATAGGTCTATAACGCCCGAAGAAGATACATGGATTATTGATAGTGGTTCTTCAAAGCACATGACAGGGAAGAATCAAATGTTGTCAAGACTTGAAGAAAATAAATCTCATCAGAATGTATCTTTAGGAGATGACTATCAATATCCCATCAAATTCATTGGTGAATCAAGATACAAGCCTTATCCTGTAACTTCCATGAAGATGAAGGAAGTACTTTATGTACCAGGTTTTAAAAAGAACCTACTTTCCATCTCAATACTAGAAAATAAAAGTTATATTTTTTCTTTTATAGATGGACAAATACTCATGTGGACCAAAGGAAAGACACTTGAAGATGTTGTGGTCATTGGTGAATAAGAAGGAGGACTATGAAAACTCAAGGGACATCTATAGACAACCCTTTTCCATGAGACCACTAGCTCAAGTGAACTATGGCATAGAAGGATTGCTCACATCAACTACCCTATGTGATCAAGGTGGTAACAGGTTTACCATGAAGGAAATTTCAAGGGATGTGCAAGAGGAAAGAATATCAAGAATCCATTTTCGAAAAGTGAAACAAAGACTATAGGTACATTGGAATTAATTCATTCTAATGTATGTGGTCCTATTCCCTCCACATATTTAAGTGGATACGAATATTATGTCACATTTAGTGATGACTATTCAAAAAATACATGGATATACTTCTTGAAGACCAAGAGTGAAGTGTTTGAAAAATTCAAGGAATTCAAATCCTTGATAAAGAACCATTCAGAAAGAATAATTGAGTCACTAAGATCAGATAGTGGTGGATAATATGCTTCAAAAGGATTTGAAGCTATCTATAAAGAAGATGGAATCAAGAGGGAAGTAACCAATCCCTACAATCCCCAATAGAACGGTGTCATGGAAAGAAAGAATAGAACCATTATGGAAGCAACGAAAATAATTATTCATGACCAAGACCTTCCCACACATATATGGGATGAAGCAACAAGAACAACTGTGTCTGTGTAGAATAGATTATCCTACAGTGATCTTGGATTCAAGACTCTCGAAGAAATGTATACCGGAAATAAAACTAAAGTTATCCATATCCAGATATTTTGTTGTCTAGTATATGTACATTTTCCGAAAGAGAAGAGAACCAAGTTGGATCCTTATGGAAAGAAGAAAATATTTGTTGGATACTGTGAAGTCTACAAATTCTTGAGGATATACATTTTAGGATTCCATCATATAGATATTAGTAGGGATGTGACATTTGATGAAGAAACAAATCTTAAGAAATCCAGAAGGTGTCAGCTTGAAGAAGAAAATGAAGAGGATGTACCTCCTAGAAAGGTAGAAGTTGAACCCTCTCCTGAAATAGTAGCATATGAAGATCATGATATGTTAGAACCTTATAAACCCCCTATTATAGATATATCTCGAAAGAGAAAACCTTATAAGGTAAGATAAATCATACAAGAAGTAGATAATTAGGGATCTCTAGAAGACTCCATAAGAACAAATAAGATGTCAAAGCCATTCTCCAGTTATGTAGCTTTGATGTGTGATATTGTAGATCAAGAACCCACTAGCTACAAGGAATCTGCACAGAAGAAAGAGTGGGTGGAAGCAATAATGGAAGAATACTAGTCAATAATGAGGAATGGTGTTTGGGATACAGTACCCAAACCAGAAAACAAGTGTGTGGTATCCTCGAAGTGGATCTACAAGATAAAATATGCATATGATGCTGAGTATTGAAAAATACAAGGAAATATTTGTGGCTAGATTATTCTCTCAGAAATAGGGGATTGATTATGAAGAGAAATTTTCTATAGTAGAAAGGCACACTTCCATGAGAAACATCATGGCACTTGCTTCCATGATGAGGTGGGATCTACACCATATGGATGTAAAGATAGCCTTCCTGAATGGTGTGATTGAGGAAGAGGTATATATCGAACAACCACAAGGATTTGAAGTCAAAAACATAGTGACTCATGTATGTAAGTTGAAAAAGGCTCTGTATTGACTAAATAAATATCCAAGAACTTGGGATGGAAGAATAGATAGCTTCTTGAAGTTCTTGGGGTTTACAAAAATTAAAGGTGATCCTAACCTTTACATGAAGGTTATGGATGATGAACGTGTCATACTATTGATGTATGTGGATGATCTATTTCTGACTGGAAATGGGAAATAGATTACATATTGCAAGAAGGATCTAGATGAATAATTTGAGATGAAAGATATTGGATTGATGCATTATTTCCTTGGGTTGGAAGTGTGGCAGATCCCAGAAGGAATATTTATGAACCAGGGAAAGTATGCATTACAAATCTTGAAAATATTTGATATGTTGGATTGTAAAGTCGTGGACACACCCATGGATACCAACTTGAAGCTGTTATATGATGAATCATCAAAGTTAGTATATATGACTCAGTACAAACAAATTATTAGGTCATTGATGTATCTGATGAATACAATACCATATATATCTTTTTTTGTGAACATCTTAAGTTAGTATCTAGTTAAACCTAGATGGGATCACTTGATAGATGCAAAGAATGTGACGAGGTACATAAAAGGTATGATAGACTTTGGACAATACTATGTTAGAGATCATGACTACAAATTATATGGATATATGGATTCGGATTTGGAAGGAAATGCCGCAGAAAGAAAGAGCACCTCAGCTGGATGTTATTGTCTGGGATCTACCATGATCTCATGTATTAGTAAGAAAAGGTCTAGTGTTTCTCTCAGCACGACTGAATCAAAGTACATAGCATGTTCATCCACAAGCTGTGAAACGATATAGATTCAAAAACTATTGCGAGGTCTATTTGACATGGAGTGGGATACCACAGTCATTCTTTGTGACAATTCGAGTTGTATAAATATGATAGATAATCCCTTGTTCCATGATAAATCAAATCACATAGAAATAGGATATTTTTATTTAAGAGATATGGTACATAAGGGAGCTATAAAACTGCAGTATGTGAGTATCAATGAGCAAGTTGTTGATGTGTTGACCAATCCTCTATCTTGAGTAAAGTTTGATTATTTTTGTGACAAGCTTGGCATAGTCAGAAAATACATTCCTTGCAAGGAGGAATAGTGATCACACTATAGACTTTCCTCTCAATAAGGAATGACGAAGATATAGACTTGTTGGCCTGTTTTTCTGAACTAGGCCAATAAGGAGGTTTTGTCCACACAATCAGCTTAAAGCAGCGTCCGGTGTGTTTGAATTAACCAAACCTCGTAGGTTGTGGTTCTGCTACCAGGTGGTTTTTCTCTTAAGGAGAAATTAAAACCCGTAAAATATAACCTATTCTAATGTGATTTCTACCTAAATAAATTCTATAAATAAATTAAACTACCTTAACTGTCTTATGGTTTCTTTCTTGAGGAAAGACTCAAATTTTGAATAGTTTTCTGAATATAAAGACTTATACAAAGTATGCAAATTGATTTAACAGTTGCTAACTAAAATATATCAAAATAAAACTTAATCTAGACTATTCCATATGTCCTATCTCAGCTATCTTGGCTGAGAGCATTTCTTAAAACTAGATTAATTATTAATTAATCTAAAGATGAATAGAAAGACTAAAAGCACAATTTAAATAGAAATATTTAAATTGTGAATAATAAGTCATTCTGCTATATAATAACAGAACTGAAAAAATGACTGAAAACAAACAGTTATTCTAACTTTCCGAAATTAATTAATAATTAATTATCCATACAGCTATTTGAACTTATAGATAATGTCTACTAGAAATTCATTGTCAAAATACAAGTGATATTTTAAATAGACAGAAGAGTATATTATTATAGCTTAAGTTTATAGTAAACATACTAATAAACAAAATCATAACAATATATATGTCCAAAATGTGATATCGAATTGATCAAGTGCAAATTATATAATCAAACACACATATATCAAAGCATAATGTGTTAATCTTAAACTAGAAGATAAGATGCTGAAAAATATGTATAATATATCCAAAAACAAAATACCAGTAATGGCATCAGTCTGTAGATGTCCAGTTGTATTCAAATCCAAAGTTTCAACTTCAGGAATGAAATGACACCAGCAAAACAATATACTTCTAGTATGTTCTCTTCAAAAACACTCCATCATCTGGGAACAAACGTTTCCAGTTCTCTGGTTTTCAAAAATCCTAGAATATGGAAAAATTACAGAACTTAAAAGAAGAAAATTTCTCCAGCCCTGTTCAGCACCATTTCCCCCCTGCCTTTGTAGAAATTTGTTGTTCAAACAGATCAATCACCAACAGAAAATCCATTGAACTTCTTAGCTGGCCGCACTTCTGAAAAACGTGTTCAGAGCACCTTGAAAATATCTCAAACTGTTCACTCTTTTTAGAAAATTCCTCAAGAGTTTGGTAAATGGGGATCTTCTGGAAAAAATCCATGTCCCAGAATTTTAATTTTCGCCTTAGATTGCACGCAGTTCACTGCAGAAAATCGCCTCCTGAAAAACGACGGGAATTCCTGTAACAAATCTGCACATTAAACATAAGTTGCACAGGTCAAAATAAAAATATAAATGGTAAAATAAAAATGTTCTCCATAGATTGATTTGGTAACATAGATGATACAATTTTCCTCTGGCAAAAGTTTTCATCTTCCCTGATCCCTTCTAGCGAATCAATGTAAAAAATCTTCCATGAGATGAGTCATACTACGAATTTATTTGGCTGATGCGTTTGGTTGATCTTTTATTTGCTGGCGTTTTTATTGGTATAATTATTCCTCAAGAATAGCACATAATTATGTGATCTTCATGCTATATTTATTGATCTCAACAAATTGAGAATGTGGCACTGATTCGTTGTTTAATATCATTCCACATTTTATGGCATAATTTAAATGAACACTCGTTTCATTTAACCACAATTTGCTTCACGTGGCAAGAGAATGGCATCTTCTCTTCTCAATAGACTGATAATGTGGTAATTTTATTTCATGGCAATCTCAGCAAATGAACAGAATAAATTTAAATGAACTACGTTTTCTTGGCTACCTGGTGTCATCTATTGGCAGCAAACGTTGTGTGGCACATTTCCTTCTAGAAACCAATTCCTTAACTCGAGGATTGCTCTCCCTAAATCAACGTGTGGCGAGATTAACTTTTAGATGAATGTGTGTCTATCTAGGGTTATCCCTTTTCTCATTGGGATTTTGAGAAAGCAATGTTAACGTGGAGTTTCGTAACCTCTTAATCTCATTTGACAGTGATGCAGTAGTTGACAGTGACGTAGTAGTTGGTAATATATATATAATTGTAACTTCCATCGTGTTCTCGTTAAAATACTCATAGCTGATAGCTTTCTTCAACATGCTTCACATAGTTGCTTCTCCTTAAACTTGTGTGAAAGGTAAACCATAAAAATGATGTTAATTCACACATAAGTACATGATTTTTCATTATTTGAAATGGTGAACCTGTTTTTCATCCATGTGAAGGAATATTTAACATTAGCAGCCAAAAGCTATATCATTTACCAATTCATACAAGTGTATATTAGTCAAAATCGAATTATTATCCCAATGCATAAATGGAGGTGATACAGATCATTTAAAATAAGGCAAAATTATTCTATGAAAGTTTAAAAATTTCCTTGAAATAAATAAGCATAATCGTTATTGATAAGTAATTAATAAACCTATGGCTTAATAATAATAAAAATACTTTTATTGAAAGGATTTAAAATAACTCCAAAAATATTTCTTTTATTAAAGCATACAATTTTGATTCATAATGGTAATTGTATATTTTTAAAACATATTTATTAAAACCTTAATCAAAGTAAGAAGATGATCAACTTTAACAAAAATATGAAAAGGTAAAAATAATTTTAAACAAAGAGTAAACAAAAATGATACTTTGTTTAAATATTATAATTAATCTTCCCATTAAGTTAAGAAGTAATTTAAATTTTCAAGGAATAAGCCTAAATTGATTAATTTTAAATTTGCCTAAAACTTAGAAAATCAATAATAGACAATATTTAATCAAATTATTAAGGCTAATAAAATTTGAAAAACCATTCAGATTAAAAATAGAAATAAAAATAAAACAATCAGTGAATGTGATAAAAATAAATGACCATAAAGTCGCAAAGTCATCATAGCATAACCAACAAGTAGAAATACCAACCCTTTCATCAAATAAAGGTAACCATAAATACTAACCCAAAGCGCTCAAAGAAAAATACTCGTGAGAGTAAATGACCATTTCATCTTTTGTCATGAAAACCAAGTCAAAAAAGACAATCAAAATCAAAAGTAAAGGCCAATGGAATCGCCTTCTCAAACCAAGCAAGCAAACTATAAGCTAAGTATTTACAAAATTTTATGTGGGAGGCCCTTTCATTTTCCAAAATAAAGGGGAGTTGTTGGGTGCCAACATGCTTGGCAAAGCAGTTATCTTTGCATGTTTTAGCTAAAGGTTATAGATATAGGAAAACAAAACCAAGGTTTTCTCAAAATATCAAATTTTCACACCACATGACATTCTCACATCACTAGCCTATATAGTAAAGTTCGAACTTTAATATTGTCACAATCAAATGAATTATCACAACTATTATTCAGAGGCTTCGTAAAGATGAATGACTTTGCATAGCAAAAAGACCTGATCAAGAATGCTTTCTCAACAGCTAAGGATAATCAAATAACACCAGCATAAAGATATGACCTCCATACCTTAAGAAGATATCTAGATAAGTTCCCCATCCATTAAATATAAATAACTGAAAGATAAAATTTGTTTTTCTCCTTCTTTTTTTTTGTGTGTAAATATATAAATTATATCTTTGATTCAAGACTACTATCCTGGCTTGGTAACCAGCTATTGATAGCATCATTCACGAGAACTGTCAGAGATAAACAAGCCAGCTCATGATGAGACCTCCTGCCCCTTGATCTCATGACCAAGAGCCATCACCCTGGTGATCAGAAATGATGTTAGCCGCGACAGGGTTGACGATCATGATTAGGTCGGCTCATAATGAGACCTCCTATTCTTCATCACCCTGGTTATCAGAAATGATGTTAGCCGCGACAGGGCTGATGATCATGATTAGGTCGGCTCATAATGAGACCTCCTATTCTTCAATAAAAGTTTAGTTTAGTTTTAAAATTTTTCTAATGGATGAGAAACAAATCCAGATAATACCCCTATAATAACATGGAAGGCCTAAAGATGACTAATGCCATTGATTCATAAAGATTCTGAGAGAAAAGTTTCTCAACAAGTTAACTTTCCTAGCTAATGATATCATTCTCAAAATAAAGTCCAAGAATAATAATCATGAGTTCAACTAACTGATTAGGTAAGTTCATAAGAAATCTTTCAAGGCTAGGAGTGATTCAGTCACAGTAAGAACATTTGATATGGCAAGAAGCTCCTTACAATGGTTTCCCTTAAAGATATCATGTTGATTAGTAGAGAAACATATGAACACCCAGTAGTGTGCCATCAAAGTATTATTTATCTACAATGCTCCCTTAAAAACAAAGAAGAAAATTAAAAAAAAAAGCTGAAAAATATTAAATTTCTGTTGCTAAATTTCTGTGGTGGTTAGTTGTTGATGTTGTTGTCGGAGAAACCACAGTATCGAAATGACCAAGTCGACGTTTCGGATCCATATCAGGATCCATCATCAGGACAGTGTCGAATGTGGAGAGAGTGAGAGTCATTAATAAATACTGGAACCAGGTAAAAAGTCTAGGGTCGGCTGCGAAGGCTAGGGTTTGCAAAATTATTTTTAATTCTATTCTAATCGCAAAGTTGTGGGACAAATTATTCCTTAAACCTATTTTTCGGAAAAGTTTAAATTATTAAATTTTTTTAACTATGGCAAAAAATATTTTAAGGATAAAAAGGAAAAACTAAATTTTAATAATTAATTCTTTAAAAAAATTTATTTTTAAAGGCCTATTGAAGTGTCTAACCTTAGGGGAAATTTATTTTTTTATTTCAAATAAATTTAATAATAATCTTATAATGAAATGTGATCTTATGGGTTAATTTTAGGGTACGGATGGATTTTAAAATTCTGAAGTTTTTAGAAGAATTCTAAAGGTTATTGATTTTAATTTATTTTTATTTTTAATTTATTTTAAAACCTTAAAGTTTTTGAAAGATTTTTTTTTTATTTTTATTTTTTAAAATGATCAATCAATTTTAATTTCCAATTTTTAGGGTATTATCCTATATTAAGGTTTTATTTAAGGATTTATAATTTTTTTATTATTTATAATAACTTTTAATAAATATTAAGGTTTAGGGTTTTAATTTTAACTTATAATAAGATTTTTAATGAAATGTGTTCATATAGGTTAAGGAGGGTTAAATTTACTACTGAAACCAATCAACAAAAAAAAACCACTAATTGAACCAAAACACTCAAAAGATAGAATCCGATCAAATCCAAAATTCGACCAAAAGGTATGTATTGGGATCCAAAAGAAAAATTTAAAAATTTATTGAAACTTTAACTGAGAGTCGAAGATGGTCAATAAACTCAAAAATCAAAATTCAAGATATGATTACTTTCTATATGATGAGCTATACAAAATAACGTAAAAATCATAAAATTATGACATACGTAAGAAATAACGACAAATCTCCTAAATGACATATTAAAATTGACCACAATAAAAATATTTAAGTTTAAATAAATGTCAATATAAAATAGAAAATAGGAGACACAAATATGTATGTCAAAATGGTGAATTTTACAAAAAGTATCATAAACTTATTATTGATGTAAAGTTTCAAAAATATTTGAATATTGCAGAATCAAAATATTTCTTCATTCTTTTAGGACTCATTTGATTAATCGATGAGAAGATTGAGTAAGTTGAATCCTTTTATTCAACATTATTTCATCATTATTTACAAAAGGAAAATGGAAAGTCTAAGTTGTATAATTTTGTGAGAATAATTACAAAGTGAGCAAGATGTAATAATTACAACTCTTTATTTTTGGAAAACAAAAATAAATGAAAAACCTAAAAGAAAATGGTCATAACAAAATCTTCTAAATCAAAGATAATCAAAAGAAATAAAAAAGACTTGTAAGAAATATGTACAAGGCTGAGGTGATAAGAAATCCAATCATCTAGGTCTCAAAAGTGAAAACGAAAGGCAACCAAGCGAAACCAAACTCAATATTAATTTTCTTTGATGATTAAATTAATTTGTGCAAATCATTATTAATTTCATGTCACAACTTCACTAAGCATCATAATCGAATGAAAGAAAATTCTTAAATCGAAGATCAACATGTAATAATATTTTACACAGATTTAATTGATGTGAAATATAAATCAATTTTCCACACCCTCACTTATATTTATCTGAATTTGTGGTTGTGATCAAAATAAGACTTTTCCTTAATTATAAATATGGTAAGTATTCATAGAAAAGCCCAAAATTATTAATTTAAAAAAAAATGATCGATTTACAAAAATTTAGAGAAATATTCATCAAAACAATATTTATGAGCAAAATCAAGAATTGGAAGGAATGATTTAGAAATTTCAAGGAGTTGATTTGGCAAACTCATTTCAAGAGAAAATCAAAATTTGAATGATAAAAGAAATAATCATAAGGCTAGTCTACACATTTTAAATAAATTGATGAATGTCACTGTAATAATTTAAATATAGTCTAAAAGTGTATAATTAATGACATCATCCCACAATCGTGTAAAATAACCTAATGATAAATTTATCATTACTTAATTATTGTAAATTTATGATTTCTCACAATTAATACCAAAATTCAATACTTCAAAGTTTGAAAAGATAAATAACCAGTATACAAATTTTGAAATGGAAATAAGATAAAGAATTTACTTCCCTGATGTAAGGCCGTACTCGTATTCATGCATTCCGGATTGTGTCGCTTGCTTCAAAACGCTTTCTAACTTGTCAATCCAACCAAGTGTATCTGACCAAAAATTAAGTAGAGATCAATTTATCTTAGCAGAAAACTATTGAGCTGATTAATAAATATATACATTCTTATATTTACTACTATGTGTGAAATCAAAATTAAGAAGTAAAGAAAAAGAAAAGAAACTACTCTATCTTATTCCTAGTCTTATTTTATGTACATTAAAATCAAATATTCAATCATAATCAAGTAAAGTCAAAAAGCCAATGAAGCCATTGAAGCATTTGTAATCCTGCAAAATAAAACATATCGAATATTAATAATATGAATTGAAATGCTTTATACTGAAAAATAGAAAGTATTAAATTAGAACTTATATTTACAAAAGAAAGAAGAAGATGACATGAAAATATTTTAAAATATGACTCTTCCAACCATGCATAAACTGGATCATCAAAAGAAGATTGAAGGATATCTAAAACTCGTGATGAGTCAATGGAATGTGTGATAGCAAGTTCATCAAGATAGCAATCAAAAAGTGGCATGTCGAGATTATGATCAAAGGATCCAGAAAAAGTTAAAGTAGAGGATATATTTTGTAAGGAAGTATCATCATCATAAATTTGAAAATCAAATTTTGACACTACCTTAGAGTAAGCACTTTCCCTTTGAAATTTATGAGATTTTGATGATTCGATTAATTTACAATTGAAAAGATTAGTATCGCCAACATTATAAGAAATGGTTTTATCTTCTAACTTAACTTCTTCAATATTATTATATGCATGAGATTCATGAGCGACATTTATAAACTTATTTTTCTCATCAATATCGTGAATAGAAAGATTTTCCTCATTTTTATACAACAAATCACTTTGCATAGGAACTGACCATAGTGTTTGTATATTAGTATCTGGACATGAACTATAATCAGTAAATAGATCCGGATACAAAGCATGATAACTTTCCAAATGTTGAAAATTAGATGTTTCTATTTGCAAAGGACAATCTTGATTAACTGATTCAAGAGGAAAATCAATATCCATATTTTGATTTGTTGATATATTTTGTAAAGGAATGAGACAATTTTGTTCAATTTGAGAAGAAGAAAATGCAAAATCATGATTTATGCAACGATCATTCAAAGATTCAGTTTTAGATCCTAAAATCATCGATTCCTTTTCGACTACAATTGCTTGAACACGAGAAAGATTTTTTAATGTAAGTGTCGAATTTAAATTCTTTTGTTCTTGAAATTGTATATTAGAAGATCCTAAGATTTGTTGATGTTCAACAATTTTAGTGTCAGAATTTGGACCAATAAAATTAGACCTTGAATCCATATTAACTGATGAAGTGATGCAACCATCAACATGCATATCGTTAATTTGAAGCTTATCATGATTTGTCTGATCATATAATGTTGAATGGGAATCAAGAAATAAAAATAAATCTATTATTTCTTCTGCAGAAAGTTGATCTTTCTCATGGAATCTAAAATGCATTGACATAAATCTTGAAAAGAAAGTACTAGTAGATTCACCTTCTTGTTTGCGAAGATTTACAATCTCATACCTCAATGCTTGATAATTATAATCCTCATGCGCATCAATAAACATCTCCATGAAATGTTTCCATGAATGAATGGATTTAGCAAGTAACATTTCGAACCAGCCTCGAATTCTTCTTTTAAAAGTGACAATAAAAAGCCTGCAAATCTTAATCTCACACACTATACGATAATGGTTACAAATATCTATAAATTCAGTGAGATGTTTCAAAGCAATCATTTTACCTTCTCCATCAAAACTTAACCTTTGCAAAATATTTACTGCATTTTCAGAAATACCTCCAACAGGCCCAGGCATGCTGAAAGCATGTTCTAAAACAGTAATATGAGCCATTTTTAAAATAGATCAAAATTTAAAAGAAATAGCTCAAAAGGGCTTACTTGCCGATCGGCCCCTCATTCTAGCACCATTTGTTGGCCTATTTTTCTGAGCTAGGCCAATAAGGAGGTTTTGTCCACACAATCAGCTTAAAGCAGTGTCCGGTGTGTTTGAATTAACAAAACCTCGCATGCTGTGGTCCTGCTACCAGCTGGTTTTTCTCTTAAGGAGAAATTAAAACCAGCAAAATCTAACCTATTCTAATGTGATTTCTACCTAAATAAATTCTATAATTAAATTAAACTACCTTAACTGTCTTATGGTTGCTTTCTTGAGGAAAGACTCAAATTTCAAGAGTTTTCTGAATATAAAGACTTATACAAAGTATGCAAATTGATTTAATAGTTGCTAACTAAAAATATATCAAAATAAAACTTAATCTAGACTATTCTATATGTCCTATCTCAGCTATCTTGGCTGAGAGCATTTCTTAAAACTAGATTAATTATTAATTAATCTAAAGATGAACAGAAAGACTAAAAGCACAATTTAAATAGAAATATTTAAATTGTGAATAATAAGTCATTCTGCTATATAATAACAGAACTGAAAAAATGACTGAAAACAAACAGTTATTCTAACTTTCCAAAATCAATTAATAATTAATTATCCATATAGCTATTTGAACTTATAGATAATGTCTACTAGAAATTCATTGTCAAAATACAAGTGATATTTTAAATAGACAGAAGAGTATATTATTACAGCTTAAGTTTATAGTAAACATACTAATAAACAAAATCATAACAATATATATGTCCAAAATGCGATATCGAATTGATCAAGTGCAAATTATATAATCAAACACACATATATCAAAGCATAATGTGTTAATCTTAAAATAGAAGATAAGATGCTGGAAAATATGTATAATATATCCATAAACAAAATACCAGTAATGGCATCAGTCTGTAGATGTCCAGTTGTATTCAAATCCAAAGTTTCAACTTCAGGAATGAAATGACACCAGCAAAACATTATACTTCCAGTATGTTCTCTTTAAAAACACTCCATCATCTGGGAACAAACGTTTCCAGTTCTCTGGTTTTCAAAAACCCTAGAATATGGAAAAATTATAGAACTTAAAAGAAGCAAAGTTCTCCAGCCCTGTTCAGCACCATTTCCCCCCTGCCTCTGTAGAAATTCGTTGTTCAAATAGAACAATCACCAACAGAAAATCCGTTGAACTTCTTAGCTGGCTGCACTTCTGAAAAACGTGTTTAGAGCACCTTGAAAATCTCTCAAACCGTTCACTCTTTTTAGCAAATTCTGCACGAGTTTGGTAAATGGGGATCTTCTGGAAAAAACCCATGTCCCGGAATGTTAATTTTCACCTTAGATTGCGCGCAGTTCATTGCAGAAAATCACCTCCTGAAAAACGACGGGAATTCCTGTAACAAATCTGCACATTAAACATAAGTTACACAGGCCAAAATAAAAATGTTATCCCTAGATTGATCTGGTAACATAGATGATACAATTTTCCTCTGGCAAAAGTTTTCATCTTCCCTGATCCCTTCTAGCCAATCAATGTAAAAAATCTTCCATGAGATGAGTCATACTGCGAATTTATTTGGCTGATGTGTTTGGTTGATCTTTTATTTGCTGGCGTTTTTATTGGTATAATTATTCCTCAAGAATAGTGCATAATTATGTGATCTTCATGCTATATTTATTGATCTCAACAAATTGAGAATGTGACACTGATTCGTTGTTTAATATCATTCCACATTTTATGGCAGAATTTAAATGAACACCCATTTCATTTAACCACAATTTGCTTCACGTGGCAAGAGAATGGAATCTTCTCTTCTCAACAGACTGATAACGTGGTAATTTTATTTCATGGCAATCTCAGTGAACCAACAGAATAAATTTAAATGAACTGTGTTTTCTTGGCTACCTGGTGTCATCTATTGGCAGCAAACGTTGTGTGGCACATTTCCTTCTAGAAACCAATTCCTTAACTCGAGGATTGCTCTCCCTAAATCAACGTGTGGCGAGATTAACTTTTAGATGAATGTGTGTCTATCTAGGGTTATCCCTTTTCTCATTGGGATTTTGAGAAAGCAATGTTAACGTGGAGTTTCGTAACCTCTTAATCTCGTTTGACAGTGATGTAGTAGTTGACAGTGACGTAGTAGTTGGTAATATATATATATATATATATATATATAATTGTAACTTCCGTCGTGTTCTCGTTAAACTACTCATAGCTGATAGCTTTCTTCAACATGCTTCACATAGTTGCTTCTCCTTAAACTTGTGTGAAAGGTAAACCATAAAAATGATGTTAATTCACACATAAGTACATGATTTTTCATTATTTGAAATGGTGAACTTGTTTTTCATCCATGTGAAGGAATATTTAACATTAGCAACCAAAAGCTATATCATTTACCAATTCATACAAGTGTATATTAGTCAAAATCGAATTATCATCCCAATGCATAAATGGAGGTGATACGGATCATTTAAAATAAGGCAGAATTATTCTATGAAAGTTTAAAAATTTCCTTGAAATAAATAAGCATAATCGTTATTGATAAGTAATTAATAAACCTATGGCTTAATAATAATAAAATACTTTTATGGAAAGGAGTTAAAATAACTCCAAAAAAAATCTTTTATTAAAGCATACAATTTTGATTCATAATGGTAATTGTATGTTTTAAAGCATAGTTTATTAAAACCTTAATCAAAGTAAGAAGATGATCAACTTTAACAAAAATATGAAAAGGTAAAAATAATTTTAAACAAAGAGTAAAAAAAATGATACTTTGTTTAAATATTATAATTAATCTTCCCATTAAGTTAAGATGTAATTTAAATTTTCAAGGAATAAGCCTAAATTGATTAATTTTAAATTTGCCTAAAACTTAGAAAATCAATAATAGACAATATTTAATCAAATGATTAAGGCTAATAAAATTTGAAAAACCATTCAGATTAAAAATAAAAATAAAAATAAAACAATCAGTGAATGTGATGAAAATAAATGACCATAAGGTCGCAAAGTCATCATAGCATAACCAACAAGTAGAAATACCAACCCTTTCATCAAATAAAGGTAACCATAAATGCTAACCCAAAGCGCCCAAAGAAAAATACTCGTGAGAGTAAATGACCATTTCATCTTTTGTCATGAAAACCAAGTCAAAAAGACAATCAAACTCAAAAGTAAAGGCCAATGGAATCGCCTTCTCAAACCAAGCAAGCAAACTATAAGCTAAGTATTTACAAAATTTTATGTGGGAGGCCCTTTCATTTTCCAAAATAAAGGGGAGTTGTTGGGTGCCAACAAGACTCTCCTCAGAAAGGAGGAATGGGTCAAAATATGAACTCTCTTCGGAAAGGAGGAACAGGTTGAAGATATGGACTCTCCTCAAAAAGGAAGAACGAGTGAAAGATATGAACCATCCTTAGACAAAGGGGGAGCAGTTTGATGATATTGATCCTCCTTGGAAAGGGAGAGTAATGATGAGACAATCATTAATGATGGGATGTCAGTGATTCTCCAGTATAAAAGAGGCCAAGTGCCCCTGTAGATGATGATAATGTTAAGTCTTCACTTTTGGATGATAGTATACTCTTTTGAGGATGTTATTGCAGATAATTACACTATTTTTTAAAGAGTGGTCCTAGATCTTACCAGCTAAGGATGGTACTATAGAAAATACTCTTCCATAGAGAGTGTACCTACTATCGTTTATAGATGTCATAGAATAACACTCTCTTGGTAGTGGTCCTAGATTTACAGGTGAGGATGCTCTACAATGAGTCCTTATGGATGACAGTTCTTGCATTTAGGTGTGAATGAGATCTGTTTTTGTAGATGATACTCTTGCATGTATAGTGTGCCTACATTCATTTCTAGATGTCGTTATTGATGTATTTGTCACTTCAAAATGTATTCATTTGTATATCTTATGTATTATACCTCGATTTTTATTCCGGGAAGTATCAATAATGTCAAAATGTCATGTAATGTCATTGAGTTTAATCCTCCATTTTAAGTCAGGGCAATAGTCCCCACAATTGTGTCAAGGTTAACCCTCCTTGTTGATCAGAGGGAAAAGTCCCCACAATTGTGGGGCACTAGGGTTATTAGACTCTCCTAGAGATGTCGGGCCTAGTAAGTAATTGTTAATTGGGGCCGACATGTTGAAATGGACATTAAGTGAATGAAAGAGTATAAATAGAGTAAGCCTCTCTATTTATCACACACTCACTCACTCACTGGGGTGCATGAGTGAGAGAGGATAAGCTCTCTCAAGTGAGAGAAAGAGAACAAGCTGTTCGAGATCATCCTTATGTTTTCGGGTTTTACTGCTATAATTGGTTCTAATTATATCTCTAAGGAAGTTGCAGGGTTTTCTCCTTTATGTTTTTCCCAAGGAAAAATCTTTGTGTCTCTTATATCTTGTGTTTATTGCTGTGCATGTTATTCTCTTAGATAAGATCCTAAGATCATATTGTTTAAATGATAAAAATCTAACATGGTATCAGAGCTAACTTGAGAAGAAGACATTGTGCAGCTACAAAAGCCAGGGATTCTTACTTTTTTGGTCTCTCTCCACAATCCATCAGCAAAAGTATGCTAGGTTGACTCTCCATTGAAGGGCGCATCTCTTTTTCGAAGTAAAATTTGATTCCGAGCATTTTTCAGTTTTTTGTGTGGGAAATTAGGGCTTTTTACAGAAGAGGAATTTTTTAGTCAGCCCGACATAGGATTTCTCTCCTCATAAAAATCATATTTTATATAATTGGGTCAATATTTTTGGTTGGGTGAAACTCCAGGTAATTCAAACCCTAGTTTGACCCCGAGCTGGAAAAAAAACCCTAATTACTAAAACTGATAAGTTTTGGTAGATTCCCTATATCTAAAGATTAGAAAAGGCTCTGGGGCCTAAAATTTCATAGGTAGAATATAAATTCGAGATGTACACTGTATCCAAGTTGCAGCCTCAAATTCACTATAGTATAGGAGATATGATTCCTCCAAGTTAGGGTTCTACCCTTTTCTAGGATTCATCCCTAAAAGGGACACCTGGGGAGAATTGCTATATCTTGGGATACCAAAGTCCAAATGAAATTTCTAAAGATTTTCCAAAAAGGGCATGGACTTTAATCTCTATGGTATAAGTTTCATACCATGAATATGAAACAGTGACACATGTTAGTCTGTACAACTTCTCTATGCTGAGCAGTCCTAAAATAGATCACTTTGGGAAAGTGATCATAAGTCCCAATTGGTGAAACCAATTCTGATGAAACCTATGGTGTTGGACCAAGGACATATGGGGCTACCTTACAATGCAATTTCAAACACAAAGGATTGGTACTTTCATAGATACCGTAGAAACAATATCAGACATTTCTACATAAGAAATTGGTAAACTAGGGCTTCCTATTCCGGGAGCTTCCCCCCACTGTTTTCAGAAAAGGAGTACATTGTACAGCTCACCTTGAAAAGGTCTATCTTTCTATCCATTCAGATCTGAAATATTTGAATATTTTAAAAATATAGTTTCTCTGACAAACCCTAGATCAGCCAACTTCGGAACGATGATGGACACCTCAAATCAGTAAGATCTAATCTTTTGTTATTTTCATTTGAGGTTCTCATTTCAAAGTGATCTATCACATCAGCTTGACGATAATCTTGGTGAAGTTGACAACTTCCAAGCATGGAAGTATATGATCTCTTTTAAGAAAATGAATTGGACACCTACACAAGTAGAGAGGTTCCAGTTCCAGAGGGAGATGAGGCTAAAAGCCTTACATAAGAAGAACTTGGTTAAGGCCAAGAATATCATTGTTGATTCAATCACAGATCACCTTATACCACAAGTGTCTTCCCTAAAGACACATAAAGAGATATTTGATTCCTTGACCAAGATATTTAAAGGGAAGAACATAAATCATAAGATGACTTCGAGGAACTAGTTGAAGAATGTGAATATCTAGAATGCTGAGGCCATACAGTCATACTTTACAAGGGTATCTCAAATCAAAGAACAACCTGAAGCAGTAGAAGAAGAAGTGGAGAATACCGAAGTGGTGATAACCAACTTGAATGGCCTCCCTAGATCATGGGATTCATTTATTCAAGGAATGTGTTCCAGAAGGAAGTGATTACTTTCAGCAGACTCTAGAAAGAGTGTACAAAAGAAGAAGCTCGACTCATAATAAGAGAAGAGGAAAAGGGAGCAACTGAATATCAAGCTCTCACAATTCAAAGAAGATCCCTCAAGCGATGAGGAATATGAAGGAATCAATTCTTGAAGAGCCTCTTATCCCTCTTGATCATTTGGATAAGAAATGATGATTTCATGAATCAAGAAGATGATGAAGTGGAAGGCTCAAGAAGGAGTCTACCCACAAAACAAATAAAGATAAGTATTCAATTGTCATTTCATGATATTGTTTTGTTATGCATTTGTTTATATTCAGTTAATGTATTATGCATGATAGAATGTTTGCATTAATGACAGTATACTACTAATACGGATGTGATAGGTATGTAGCTCATGGTGCTATACAACTCTCCATTGCTACTTATTTAGAATGAAACCTATTTTCTGACATATTGGATTAGTGCACAGTCTCAATGTTGTCCTGGTAGAGATGGAAGGCATCTAGAAACGTTTCCATGAGATATGGATGAATGTTGTATTGGATAAAATAGTTGCATGATCATATATTTAGGCATAATAATTTTCCATTGTGAATATGCCTTATGAAATGTTTCTAACCATACAACTAATGCCTTTGACTTGTAGGAAAGATAGTGTACAATCACCTACAAGCAAATAAGGATGAGACTTGTTCCGAAGAACAAGTGATGACAGTTCAAGAAAGAATCCAAGATGAAGAATAATATGACGATACTTTCAAATAAGAGATCTCAAACATAGTGCAGTTATGTAACAATGTTGAGTGACATCAATGATGAAGAAACTTCCAAGAAATAGCTAAGAAGAAAGGGAAGGAGTGTACCAGTTCAAGAAGAATGATGTCTAGGATGCAGTATCGAGACCTAAAGATAAGTTCGTAGTTCCATAATGAAGTAGATGGAAACATCGTGGGATACAAGGAAAGATTCGTAGAACGAGGCTTCTCACGAAAAGAAGGCTTAAACTACGAAGAGACATTTGCAGCCACTAGAAGTTATGACACATAACATGCAAAATCATGTGTACAAATGAAATAAGGACTTGTATGAGCTTAGAAGACACCCATGGGATAACACATACATGATGAGCTTGATGAATATCTTAACCTTTGCTACAAGGTTGAAGATGAAATCCTATAGAGGATGAAAAGCTCATAGATGGGTGCGATAAGAACTTTTGAAAAGGTTCAAGATAGTGGATCTTGGTATCCAGTGACCCCAGATGGATAAATAGAATATTAGTAGCTGAGGAAGCTTCTTATCACTTTGGTACAGAATGTTTCAGTGCATAGAGTATGAAATATAGAGGGAGAATGATGCTCCACTTTAGAGGGAGTGACAACAGAAGATCCTAAGGTTCAACATGGTACGACAGGATGGAAAACTTATTGATGGCTCTAGGATTTACTGAGAGTAAAGAAGATTCCAACCTTTACTACAAGGTTGAATATGGGAACCCAATTATACTCCTGTTGTATGTAGATGATCTATTTGTAACAGGTATGGATGGGTTGATCGATGATACAAATAGGAAGCTTGCTGTTGAGTTTGAAATGAAGGACTTGGGTATGATGCACTATTTTCTAGGCATGGAGGTGTGGAAGAATGCAGATGGAATCTCCCTTGGACAAGGGAATTATGTAATATAGATCCTGAAGAGGTTCGGGATGATGGATTTCAAGGACATGACCACGCCCATGGAATTGAATCTAAAGCTTCTAAAGTGATGCTTGAACAGAGACATTTGATACCATGATGTATCATCAGATGATTTTTTCCTTAATGTACCTAATGAATACTAGACCAGATATTTGCTTTGCTGTGAACACATTGAGACATGTTCACCTGATGGTTGCAAAGCATGAAGAGAGGTACCTGAATGGTATAGTTGATTATGGGCTAAAGTATGAGGTGAATCAGAAGATTAACCTGGAAGGTTATGTGGATTTATATTGGGCAGATAGTGCCATTGATAGGAAGAGCACTTCGGGGTGTTGCTTCAGTATGGGATCAGGTATGATCTCTTGGTTTAGCAGGAAACAGTCTTGCATGGCACTGAGTACAGCTAAAGCAGAGTATGTCATAGCTTGTTCAGATAGTTGTGAGGAAGTATGGTTGAGGAGGCTACTGTCTGATTTATTTGATCTCTAGTTCGATGCTACTTGTATATATTGCAACAACCAAAGTTGTATGAATTTGTTTGAGAACCCGGTGTTCCATGACAAGTCTAAGCATATCGAGATCAAATATCACTATATCAGGGATATGGTGCAGAGAGGAGCGATGAATCTCCAGTATGTTGCAACGGATGGACATATAGCTGATGTGTTGACCAATCCATTGGCCAGAGTGAAGTCTAAGTACTTCAGGGAGAAGCTTGGTGTTCTCCAGATCGAGGTTCCCTCCAAGGGGAAGCAATGAGTTCAAGAGCCATTCTGACATGGTGAGAGGATTGGTTCCTTCCATGGTCAGATGTAACTGCTGAGCCATTCTGAGGTGACTATGGGATATGTTCCCACATGATTAGATGTAAGTGCAAAAGGCCATTCTCTAGGAGAATGGAGGCACCTAGTCAGTTATCAGGATTTTTTTCAGTCTGGGACTGACACTAAGATTGGGGTTGAGATCCATTCTAATGTGACTATGGTGATGTGTTCATCCCACATGATTAGATATAAGTGAAGAGACTTTCTGACATGATGTGTGATGATTTTCCTATCATGGTTAGATATAAGTGTAGAGCATTTATGACATGATGTGTGATGAGTTTCCTATCATGGTCAGATATAAGTGCAGAGCCTTTCTGACATGATGTGTGATGAGTTTCCTATCATGGTCAGATATAAGTGGAGATCCTTTCTGACATGATGTGTGATGCGTTTCCTATCATGGTCAGATATAAGTGTAGAGACTTTTTGACATGATGTGTGATGAGTTTCCTATCATGGTCAGATGTAAGTGTAGAGCCTTTCTGACATGATGTGTGATGAGTTTCCTATCATGGTCGGATGTAAGTGCAGAGCCTTTCTAACATGGTGTGTAATGAGTTTCCTACCATGGTTATATGTGAGTGTTGAGCCCTTCTGATATGGTTGATGTGTTCATCCTATAGTTAGATATAAGTCTTGATCCCTTCTTACATGGTTGATGTGTTCATCCCATGGTAATATATAAGTGTTGATCCCTTCTTACATGGTTGATGTGTTCATCCCATGGTAAGATATAAGAGTTGGGACTTTTTTACATGGTTGATGTGTTTATCCCATGATCATATGTGAGTGCTAGGCCTTTCTGACATGGTTGATGTGTTCATCCCATGGTCAGATGTGAGTGCTGTGCATGCCTTTCTGACATGGTTGATGTGTTCATCCAATGGTCAGATGTAAGTGCTGGGAGGGCCTTTGTGACTCGTTCAGATATAAGTGCTAAAGAATATGAAGACCTACATGGAGGCAAGTTCTACAACCATCATGAAAAAGAGCTGGCTCTATAGATATTCCTGTGATGAGAAGAATGAAGAGATGGCACCATTTTGATTAAGATAGCGAAAGTAGTGATGATGATGATGATCAAGTGATGATCCAACTTTGATGATGATCTAGTGATGATCAATTTTTTATGATGATCTAGATGATACAAAGAAGAATACTTGTGCTGATAAATTGTGTCGAGATAATACCTTCCTAGTTAAGAGGGATTGTTGATGTATTTGTAACATAGGAATGTATTCACTTGTATATCTTATGTATTGTACCCGATGTTTATTCCAAGAAGTATCAATAATGTAAACAAGTCATGTAAAGTCATTGAGGTTAACCCTCCATTGTAAGTCGAGGAAATAGTCCCCAAAATTGTGTCAAGGTTAACCCTCCTTGTTGATTAGAGGGAAAAGTCCCCACAGTTGTGGGGCACTAGGGTTATTAGACTCTCCTAGAGATGTCGACCCTAGTAAGTAATTGTTAAGTGGGGCCGACATGTTGAAGTGGACACTAAGTGAACGAAAGATTATAAATAGAGAGTGAGCCTCTCTATTTATCACACACACACACACACTCACTGGGGTGCATGAGTGAGAGAGGAGAAGCTCTCTCAAGTGAGAGAGAGAGAACAAGCTGTTGGAGATCATCTTTATGTTTTTGGGTTTTACTGCTGCCATTGGTGCTCATTCTATCTTCGAGGAAGTTGTGGGGTTTTCTCCTTTATGTTTTCCCCGAGGAAAATTCTTTGTGTCTCTTGTGTGTTGTCTTTATTTTTTTGCATGTTATTCTCTCAAATAAGATCCTAATATCATATTGTTTATATGATAAAAATCTAACAGCTGTAGAATAACACTAGCTTGGGAGTGGGCCTAGATTTAAAATTTGAGAATACTCTACGATGATTCCTTACGGATGAAAGGTCATGTGCTTAGGAGAGGATGAGATATGTAGTTGTAGAAGATACTCTCCTATGGAGAGTGTTCCTACATTAATTTGGTGATGTCGTAGTATAACACTCGCTTAGAGTGGGCTGTTAAGTTTTAATGGTTATATCATATCTTATAACATTTAGCATCATAACAACATAACCATAAGAAAAAGGATCACTGAAAGATAGAAAAGAAAAACCACACAAAAGAACACAAATATTTATCCTGGGAAACCCTCATGGGGAAGAAAACCCAACAAAACTTCCTTTGTATAAGATGTATAAGATAAAACCCCGAAACAGGTATTATCCTCCTTGTTGATCTCTCTCTCTATCTCTCCTATGTGCTACTCAAGTCAGTGAGTTTGTGCTATAATGAGGAACACAAATCCCTATTTATACACTTTATGTCAACTGACTTTTACCCTAAATAAGTCGACCCCACTAACCCTTCTGGCTCGAATTCACCTAGGAAGACTCAAAACTATATTATATTATATTCATTAGGGTACTATTGACCTAAATTACAATGGAGGATTTACCTCATGATGTTATGATGACGAAATACAATAGTATCATCTTGATGGAGGAATAATACATATCCCTTGGGGTACATCAGTAAATACATTTAGAATATCCTTTAAAGTTACAATATTCCAACACTCCCCCTTAATAAGAAGGGTATTATACTGGCAACATCCTCATCAACTATAGGAGTAACGAGAGAGAGAGAGCGTCTGCAACATCATCAAGGTGATACGTCTATATGTCATAGGAATTTTTCAACAATCATCAGTAACTGGAACAATTACACTTCAATGTCTTCAGTACTAGAACATCATCTTCTATAGCACTAATTCTTTATCTTCTACAGTACTCAATCACTTGATCCTTTGCAGAAACACTTCGATCTTCTGATCCCTTTGCAAGAACACTTCAATCTTCTTGATCCTTTACAACAACACTTTGATCTTCTAGATTATTTGGAGTAGCACTTTGATCTTCTTGATCCTTTGCAAAAGCACTTTGATCTTCTTGATCCTTTGCAGCAGCACTTTTATCTTCTTGATCCTTTGTTGCATCAGTTTGATATTCTCGATCGTCCACTGCCACGCTACCTACAATACACATGATCTCTTTGCGGGATGATCAATCTTTATCACTATAGGACATAGGTCCAAGGATGATGAAATCCTCCATTAGCATACTCCCCCTTAATAAGGATATATCGGAATATGGAGTCACAAATCCCAAGAAAATAGAGCAATTTGCATAGGAAAATGCTTGCATGAGCAAGATAGTGTCCCGGTCACGGTCGTTATGTTTGGGGTCTAGTGGGAAAAGTAGAATTATAACAGTTTGCTAGCACAGAGCACCACAGGGATGAATTCCATGCTAGTTTTGGAAGAAGTATTTGGTAGATATAGAAGACAATGGCAGGAGCATATGAGTATGAATTCCTAACCATTATACACTGATTCTACGATATGAATAAAAAAATAATGTAAAATATAATAGGAAGCACATGCACATGACAAAAAAAATCACAGACTGTAATTTGGAAACACACAGGAATTCCTGCATTCATATAACCAACATTTGGCTCTGTACTTGTATTAATTCAAAAAATATTACAAACACAATAGTCTTTCAAATTCAAAACCAACCAACCCTTTCTCCTTCCGTGAGGAGTGTATTTAAAGTGTTTGGACCCCTGAGACCAACCTCAAAATAGGGCCAAAATTAGTTACAAAATTGGTAGCAATTACTCAACAAATTGTATGGTGGAATCCTCCCACGGGTGGCATAAAATAGAAAGTGATGCAGGTAACATCTCTATTGGACACCAAGAGATGCTACGTCTTCAAAATACCTACTTGCATGATTACTTCACACATGTATTTTTGTTTCTAGTTGTTGCTAGAGTCCATCATCCTTGGTGTAACCTGTGTTCGAACTTATTGTAGTTTTCGGTCACTTTCCATTGGTTAGCTGTCGATATCTCCAGATTTACCATTTATTCTGCCAATACTATGAGTTCCAGGTTCTCTAGATAAGAAGGCATTGGCAACCTTGTGCACAAAGCTTTGAAATCAAATAATAACTCAAATAATAACCACGGTCATTCCTAAAAGCGATTGTTGAGCCATGTCCTTGAATTGCCTGTTTTCTTGCTTGCACTTGACCAATATATTGTAATACTCTTTTTGGGACAACATTAGTCCCTTTTCTTCCCAGAAGAAAGGGAGCCCCCTTTGGACCAAATATTTAAACAATGCATCAAAGTCATCATCATGTTTACGCATGAAATTCCATTTTTATTTGACCATCTTTAAATGGCAGCGTTTGTGAACTGCTCTTGTGGGCCATGTGATGACTGGGATCCTCTCCTAGATGTTTCCTCATTTGACGTATTTTACTTTCAAACTATCCAAGAAATTGATTTCACCTTTAGCTGTGTCCAAGGGACTTTTTTGCAGGTCTAACTTAGCTGTTTGGATGTGTTTTTTGGCCACCTATACGGTGCTTTCCTTATCTTGGATAAAATCCAAGTATGGCCATACTTTTTTTTATTCCACTATTATCATGTCCTAGATGAGGTGTTTCACCCCTATAAGAACTTGCTGGCCTAAAACTTGTTTTGTTAATTCACTATTCTTATCTTCCAATTCTTTGCAATGCTCTTCCACCTTCTTCCTCAACCCTTCTTTGACATTATCCATGTCCATCAAGTCTTGATTCTATTTTCTTAGGCCAGTGATCTCTAGAGCTTTGAGACTTACCTAGGACATGGCCTGGGAAAGTGATTCTGCACCAGATATTTGGGATGATTGGGCAACAAGAGCTGGTTATTCCTGAGTCTTTTCCTTTTATTCTTTTAATTGCCTTTCCAACTTGGCCTGCTTTGCTTCGAAGGCTCACTTTTATTTGGCCCAGATCTCTGCATATTTCTTCCACTATCCCTCATTTATTTCTTGTCTGAGCAGTCTGGTCTTACAATTGATCAACTCTGTGTTTAGGGTCTCCCTCTCTTTTTCAATCTCAGTCAATTCAGCAGTGTGTATAAGTCGAGTAGTTGGGATTTCTAGCTTTTTCTTTAACAGTTGGATTGTACCTTCCTTTTCCTTTAGTAGATTGTGTGGTGGTACCTTTATCCCTTGGGCTATTTGCCACAGATATATCTACCTGGAGCTTCCTAATTTGGGTCTGGTAAGACTTATTCTCCACCCTCTCCTTTCGGAGCATCTATTCAACTCTTTTATTACTAGCTATTAATTTGGATATTTGTAAGGTATCTTGGAGCACATCAATGTAGAGGAATTCACTTATCGCTTGGTGTAAATTAATTATGTCAGTTTTGGGCACCCTTTTCAAATCTACCTTTAACTCCACTACTTTGTCTCATATGATCACGACCAAATTCAATGTTCCCTTGGCTGGGTCTTTGACAGTTGCTAAGGAGGTACTTTGGCCTTGAAATTTTTCCACCTCCTCACAGAACTTCGATCTTTCTTTAAAGGCCCTTTTACTAGCTTCTCTATATTTCTCCAATATCTCAAATTTAGACTTGTACTTACATACTGCTTCTTTATTGAACGTGTATTCTTGAATTGCAAAGGATGGACCTTTAACTTTCACAATTTTCTCTTTCCCCTTAGCTTTGGCACTCTGCATGAGTTCATCTAATTCTTCAATTTTCTTCTTCTTGGGTGTCCTGTTTGTATCTCCTTCCTCTACATCCATGGCTTCTGGGTATTCTCTTTTACTTTTCTTCCCAGACAGGCTAGCCAAAGGGGTGATCTCTATGGCTGTGACTATAATCTAGGAGAGGTCTAGCTGAGGGGTACCCTCCACCAGTGTAGAGGTCAGACTTTTGGGCATATCTTAATTGGAGTTAGTCTCTCTAGGGTACTTCGTCCAGTTGGCCCTCTCCAGCAACCCTTCCACTTCAACGTTCTCGAATGGATTGCTCTTATTTTCTTTCCTTCTATTAGAGATGACATGGTGAGGGTCATAGTTGATCACGACCTCCATTGCGAACCCTTTCTCTTTGAGCAGAATTTCGACCCTTGGCAAGGATAATTTTCTTTTAACAGTAAAAGGGCCAACTACCCATGGAACTTAATATCTGCATGCTTCCTGAAGCTTATAAAATGTTCTTTTTTGGCTGTCAATATTTTCCTGATTAGCTTAAGTGCAAACATCCTTAACATCAGAAACCTTGGGAGGACATATGGCTAACGAGTAAGCCCATAGACCCTAATCGTTGTATTATCTTCTGAGAGAAGCCAATCCCCAACTCTTCTTTCAGGGGATAATTGAAGTATGCTTTTCATCTCAGGTAGGACCCTTGGTATCTTATTTTGGAAGAGGACCTCATATAATGGTTCCATGAGGGAATTCATGAACTTGCAATAATCCCTGTGCATGTCCTCTGTCATAACCATTTCCAAGAACTGTAGGTCATTATCATGGTAGCTCAAAAACATCTTCATAAGGAGAGACTAGAAATCGAATGTTCTTGACTGAAGAAAATTAATCAATTGGGAATTTATACTTCTAGATAAGAACTCATCAAATTGCAGACATGCGGGTGGTGAAGAATGACTCAATATTTCTGACGTCACTTGACTTGAACTGAGGGTAAATATCGGACTCAATAAAGGTTCAGTGACGAACTGGTTCGAGTCCATACCTAAGAACTAGCTCACTATGGTTATCACAAACTGAGTCTCTTCATTAAATAGGTCGAAATCAATGGGGAAAGGAGGGTTTGATTGTTGATGTATTTGTAACTTCGGAATGTATTCACTTGTATATCTTATGTCTTATACCCCAATGTTTATTCTGGGAATTGTCTGTAATGTATTTGTGTCATGTCATGCCCCGATGTTCCTATCAGGAGGTTCTATAATGTAAACAAGTCATGTCAAGTCATTGTGGGTAACCGTCCTATTGTTCAAGGGTTAAAGTCCCCGTAGTTCCGGGGCACTAGGGTTATTAGAATCTCCTAGAGAAGTCGGCCCTAGTGAGTCATTGTCAAGTCAGGAATTAGTATAAATAGAAAGTGAGCCTCTTTATTTATCACACACTCACTCACACTCAGTTGTAGTGCATAGCTGAGGAATAAGAAGTGGATTGGGCTAGAGAGAAAAAGGCTACTGCTGTCGGGATATCATCTTACTGTTTTTGGGGCTTTTCTATTGGTGTTGATTCTATCCCTGAGGAAGCTGTGGGGTTTTCTCCTTTACAGTTTCCCTAAGGAAAATCTTTGTGTTAATTGTCTTATGTGTTTGATTGTCGTGGTTGTTATTCTCTCAGTTAAGATCCTAAGTTAATGTTAGCTTAAATGATAAAAATATAACATGGTATCAGAGCTAACCTGAGAAGAAGACACTATGCAGCCATAGAAACTAGGGCTTCCTACTTTTTGGATCTCTCTCCATATATTTTCAGCAAAATAAGTTTGGGCTGACCCTCCTCTCCAGGGCACATCTTTCTATCGAAGCAGTATTTGATTCTGAGCATTTTCAGTTTTTGACCCGACACTGTTGCCGAAAATTAGGGCTTTCCACAATAGTGGAATTTTTGAGTGATCCCAGGCCTGGATTGATCTCCTCCTCAAAATCGAAGTTTAGATATCAAGATCAAAGTTTTTGGTTGGAGAGAACTCCAGGAAAGTGAAACCCTATTCTTCTCCTGAACCAGCACTGCAGAAATTCAACTCCAGATCTAGATTCGACATATTAACCTGGTAAGATCTAAATCTTTTGTATTTCCATTTGAGGTTCTCAGTTAAGATGTCTCATCATACCAAGCTTGATGAAAATCTTGAGGGAGATGATAAATTTTGAGCCTGGAAGTATAGGATTTCGTTGGTCCTGGAAGAAAATGAGTTGGACTCCTACATCAATGAGGAGATTCCAGTTCCAGAGGGAGATGAGGCTAAGGCCTTACACAAGAAGAATTTTGTTATGGATAAGAGGATTATTGCTGATTCAATCAAGGATCACCTCATACCACAGGTGTCCTCCCTAAAGACACTTGAAGCTCTGTTTAATGCCCTAACCAAACTGTTTGAAGGAAAGAATATAAACCGGAAGATGACCTTGAGGAACCAATTGAAGAATGTGAAGATCCAAAATGCAGAGACCATACAGTCATACTTCACAAGGGTCTCCCAGATCAAAGAACAACTTGAAAAAGTAGATGAAGAAGCAGAGAATGCAGAGATTGTAATGACCACCTTGAATGGTCTCCCTAGGACATGGGACTCTTTTATTCAAGGTATCTGTGCCAGAAAGAAGTTAGTCAAGTTCAGCAGACTATGGGAAGAATGCTCTCAAGAAGAATCTCGGATAGTAGCTCAAGAAGAAAATATGAGACGTGAAGATCAAGCTCTCACAGTATAATACATGAAAACTAGATCTAGCCACCACAGAGGTAAGCACTCTCACCAAAGGAGTAACTTTAGAAATCCTAGAGATAGGTCTAAGTACATTTGCTATACATGTGATGAAAGAGGACACTTTCCTAGAGATTGTCCTAGAAACAAAAGTATCTCTCACAAGAAGAAGGGAAACAAGAGAAGACATCATGCTCATGCTGCAAAGGATGATGAACCTTCCACAAAGAGAAACAAACAATACAGTGATGATTCTTCAAGTGATGAATAATATGTTCTAATTTCCTCTCTCATGGGAACTATCACACATGGAAGCAATGATTGGATTATATACAGTAGTGCTTCCAAACATATGATGGGATTCAAGGAATCCTTTGTGAAATTATCTGAACATGAATCACCTCACAAGGTGAAACTCGGAGATGACTACCAGTATCCAATAAAAGGTAGTGGTGAATCCTCATACAAGCTAGACTCTGGAAAGTCTACCAAGATGAAAGATGTATTGTTTGTACCTAGACTAAAGAAGAACCTCCTATCCATATCTGCATTGGATGCAAAAGGAATGAGGGTTGCATTTGTAGATGGTCAAGTACTCATGTGGCCAAAGGGAAATTCTTTTGATGATGCAGTAGTGATTGGGGAACAAGAAGGAGAACTATACAAATTGAAGGGATAAACAGAACAATCTTTGGTTCATGACTTGGTAGAATTAAATG
Source organism: Pseudotsuga menziesii (assembly GCA_001517045.1). Classification (NCBI taxonomy): domain Eukaryota; kingdom Viridiplantae; phylum Streptophyta; class Pinopsida; order Pinales; family Pinaceae; genus Pseudotsuga; species Pseudotsuga menziesii. The sequence continues at coordinate 140,014 of LPNX011113898.1, read as the reverse complement.
AGATTTGGCATAGAAGGCTTGCACATGTGCATTACAGAGCACTACCATTTGCAAGCAAAGCCGTTGAAGGTCTCCCAGAAATGTAGACAAAACATGAAGGTGTATGCAAAGGATGTGTGAAAGGGAAGAACACAAAGAATAAATTTCCAAGTAGCGAGAGCAAGGAAAAAGGAATCTTGGAAATCATCCACTTCGATGTATGCAGTCCAATGTCATCCAGTTCATTAAGCGGGTATGTATACTATGTTTATTTTATTGATGATTTTTCTAGAAAGGCATGGATATACTTTATGAAGAACAAAGATGAAGTATTCAGCAAGTTCAAGGAATTCAAACCCTTGATCGAGAATCACACAAAAAAGAAGATCAATACCTTTCGATGAGATAATGGTGGAGAATTCACATCAAATGAATTCAAAGAGCTATGCAAAGACTCAGGGATTAAGAGGGAGTTATCCACTCCATATAATCCAAAATAGAATGGGATTATAGAAAGATCAAGATCTTCCCATGCATCTATGGGAAGAAGCTGCCAGAACAACGGTGTATGTATAGAACCGTACTCCACATAGAGTACTTGAGAACAAGACACCAGAAGAAGTATTCTCTCGCAAGAAACCAAAAGTTAGCCATCTCAAAATATTCAATTGTTCTGTATACATACACATTCTGAAAGAAAAGAGGACGAAGTTAGATCCTTTAGGAAAGAAGGGTATATTTGTGGGATACTCTGAAAGATCGAAGGCTTATAGAATAAACTTCCTAGGGTTCAAGAAGATTGACATCAGAAAAGATGTAACATTTGACGAAGATTCAACCTACATCAAATCTTGAAAGAGACCAACTGAAGAACCTGAAGAAATAGAAGCACCTATAAATCATGATACAAACATGAATGAAGAAATTCAAGAAGAAGATCGAGAATTAGAAGAACCTCAAGACCCTGTGGATCCACCTCAGGAGAAGAATCCTCACAAGAGGAAACCTGCTTGGGTACGTGAGATTATCCAAGGTGTGGAAAGATATGGAGCTTTAGAAGAAACACACAGAGGAAGAAAGAGAACTAGGTCTTACTCCAATTATGTAGCCTTGCTATGTGACATTATTGATAAAGAACCTTCTATATAAGAAGAAGTGGTAGAAAGGAAAGAATGGAAGGAGGCCATGATCAAATAATATCAATCATTCATGAAGAATGATGTTTGGGATGTTGTCCCAAGACCAGAAGGGAAGTCCATTGTAAATTCGAAATGGATCTACAAGATCAAGCATGATGCATATTGAAGCATAGAGAAACATAAAGAAAGATTCGTGGCTCGTGGCTTCTCCCAGAAAGAAGGAATAGATTATGAAGAAAATTTTGCACCTGTATCCAGATACACTTCCATCAGATTATTACTTGCTCTAGCTGCAGTGATGAAATGGAAGATACACCAGATGGATGTCAAGACTGCTTTCTTGAATGGTGTAGTAGAAGAGGAAGTGTATTTCAAGTAGCCACTCGGTTTTGAGACACATGACAGGGAGTCTCATGTGTGTAGATTGAAGAAATCCTTGTACGGTTTGAAATAGGAACCCAGGACATGGTATGGTACAATTGATGGATTTCTATCCAGTTTGGGCTTTACAAAGAGTAAAACAGATTCCAACCTTTACTACAAGGTTGAATATGGAAACCGAGTGATACTCCTACTGTATGTGGATGATCTGTTTGTAATAGGTATGGATGGGTAGATTGCTGATACAAAGAGGAAACTTGCTGCTGAGTTTGAAATGAAAGACTTGGGTATGATGCACTATCTTTTAGGCATGGAGGTGTGGCATAATGCATATGGAATCTTCCTTTGACAAGGGAAGTATGCAGTAGAGATTCTGAAGATATTCAAGATGATGGACTACAAGGCCATAACCACACCTATGGCATCAAACCTGATGCTATTGAGTGATGCTTCATCAGAAGCGGTTGATGCTACAATGTATCATCAGATGATTGGGTCCTTGATGTACCTGACGAACACAAGACCAGCTATTTGCTTTTTTGTGAACACCTTGAGCCAGTTCCTGACATATCTGAGACATGTTCACTTGATTGCTGCAAAGCATATTCTGAGGTACCTGAAGGGTACAGTTGATTATGGCCTCAAGTACGAGGCAAATCAAAAGATTAACCTGGAGGGTTATGTTGACTCAAATTGGGCAGGCAGTGCCATCAATAGGAAGAACACTTCAGGATGCTGCTTCATAATGGGATTAGGTATGGTATCTTGGTTTAGTAGGAAGCAGTCCTATGTGGCATTGATTACAACTGAAGCAGAATATGTCGCATCTTGTTTAGCTAGTTGCAAGGAAATGTGGCTGAGAAAGCTACTGTATGATTTATTTTATCTCCAATTGGATGCTACTTGTATATATTGAGACAACCAGAGTTGTATGAAGTTTTCAGATAACCTGGTGTTCCATGACAAGTTGAAGCATATCGAGATCAAGTATCACTATATCAGGGATATGGTGCAGAGAGGAGCAGTGAAGCTCTAGTATGTTGCGACAGAAGGACATATAGCTGATGTGTTGATGAAGCCATTGGCCAAAGTGAAGTTTGATTACTTCAGGGAGAAGCATGGTGTTATCGAGATCAAGGTTCCCTCAAAAGGGAAATGATGAGACCTAGAGCCATTCTGAGATGGTGAGAGGATTAGGTTCCTTCCATGGTCAGATGTAAGGGCTGATCCATTCTGTCATGGTGAGAGGATTTGGTTCCTTCCATGTTAGATGTGAGTGATGAGCCATTCTGATGTGACTATAGGATTGGTTCCTACATGATCAGATATAAGTGCTGAATTCCATTCTTGGAATGGAGGCACCTAGTCAGTTACTAGGAATACTCAGTATGGAACTGAGGACCATTCTGATATGACTATGGGATCTAGTCTTACATGATCAGATATGAGTGTATGGCCATTTTGATGTGATTGAGAGATGTGTTCCCACTTGATCAGATATAAGGGATGATGACATTCTCTGGGAGAATGGAGGAACTTGGTCTGTTACCAGGAATCCTCAGTCTGGGACTGAGAGCGCTTTTGATGTGGTGTGTTCACACATGGTCGAATGTAAGTGGAGATCCCTTCCGATGCAGTGTTTTTGAACATGGTTGGATGTAAGTGTAGAGCCCTTTCGATGCAGTGTTTTTGAACATGGTCAAATGTAAGTGCAAAGCCCTTTCGATGCGATGTGTTCACACATGGTCAGATATAAGTGCTGATCCATTCTGGTGTGATGTGTTTACACATGGTCAGATGTGAGTGCTAGGCCTTTCTAACAAGATGAGGTCAGATGTGAGTGCTGGGTGTGCCTTTCTGACAAGATGAGGTCAGATGTAAGAGCTAGGTGGGCCATTCTGAATTAGGGTCAGATATAAGTGTTGAAGACCTACATGAAGGGTAGGCCTACAACCAGCATGAAAAAGGGATAGCTTTGTAGAACTTCCTGTGACAAGAAGAATCAAGAGATAGCACCATTTTGAGATAGCACCAATGATGATGATCTAGACTTGATGATGATCTAGATCAAGTGATGATCCAGATGTGATGATGATCCAGAATTGATGATGATCCAGATGATGATCCAGCAGTGATGATCCAACAGTCGTGATGATCCAGATCCCATGATGAAGAATACTTGAAGAAGAAGATGACTTAGAAGAATACTTGAAGACAAAGATGAATTGAATATGAAGAAGACTTGAAGACGATGATGACTTGAAGATGAAGAAGACTTAAATATGAAGACAACTTGAAGATGAAGATGATGAGATGATCGAGTCGATACAGAGAAGAAGACCAGTGCTGAAAATTGTGTTGAAAGAATACCTTCCTAGTTAAGAGGGAGTGTTAATGTATTTGCAACTTTGGAATGTATTCACTTGTATATCTTATGTCTTGTTCCCCGATGTTTATTCCGAGAAGTGTCTGTAATGTATTTGAGTCATGTCATGCCCCAATGTTCCTATCAGGAGGTTCTATAATGTAAACAAGTCATGTCAAGTCATTGTGGGTAACCTTCCTATTGTTCAAGTGTTAAATTCCTCGCAGTTCTAGGGCACTAGGGTTATTAGACTCTCCTATAGAAGTCATCCCTAGTGACTCATTGTTAAGTCAAGAATTAGTATAAATAGAGAGTGATCCTCTCCATTTATCATAGACTCACTCACACTCAGTTGTAGTGCATAGATAAGGAAGAAGAAGTTGTTGGGGATAAAGAGAATGAGGCTACTGCTATCAGGATATCATCTTACTGTTTTTGGGGCTTTGCTATTGGTGTTGATTCTATCTCTGAGGAAGTTGTGGGGTTTTATATTTTATGGTTTCCCCAAGGAAAATCTTTGTGTTCATTGTCTTATGTGTTTGATTGTTGTGCTTATTATTCTCTCAGTTAAGATCCTAAGTTAATGCTAGCTTAAATGATAAAAATCTAGCATTGACAACTTGATTTTGGGCTTCAAACAGGTTTCGAGAAAAGCGTCCTTCTGTTCAACCGAAGACCTCTGAAAGAAACAAAGTATATCTTCTTCATTATATTCACTAAACATCTAGGTAAACTTGGAATGGATTAGCGGAGGGAATTGATGGGACACAACATCCTAGACCTAGACTTGTCCATAATTACACCTTCGAATGGGGAATAATTGCTTACACACCGGTTTATGAATTCAGGGAAACTAGGGGTATGCTGAACAGAAAAATAAAAGAAAAAGCAATTAAACACTCCATCAGTGTCGATTCCCTGTAATTCAAGAGCTTTTAGCTTACCCTGAGCAACTTCTATACTATCATTTGGTATGATAGTATTGAAGACCTCAGCGTCTTTATCTCATAGGGCTTCCCCATCTTCCTAAAATTCAAGGCTTCGAGTCTCTAAATCTTCTTTTTGGGCCATGAGAAATCAGATTAATGTAGGAAAGATGTACCAGGTTGGTTGACAGCTTACTTCAGAGTCTTCGTCCAAGGTGGCACATTTTGCACAGTCTGAAACCCTCACTTCCCGATGCTGCAAAAAGAAAAAAGGCCTGGATCTATGTTCAGACTTTTTTACTATTTTACTTTCTTATCTGACCATGCACCTTTCCAGTCGGATGCAATCCTAGCCATATATTTGGGACCCAAAATCTAGATCTGTGTGATCTCTTTCGTTGTCTTTTTGTACGATCACGCTTTACTTTCACAGTCTCTCACACACTTTCGCTCTGCGGGATGTAAAATCCATCATTGATCTTAGACCTTCCTACCATCTCATCGTCTGATGCAGAGAAATTCATCAAATTTCACACTATCAAAATACATTATATCCATCCCAGAAGTGGAGTAATGAAGACCCAGTTGGAAGAACTAGCCAATCATTAGTACAATACAATGATAAATCTCACAATGTGACTTCAAATATATATGTATCAGACTCGGATACATTAGAGTAAAATGGCTATGAATATGCATAAGATGATGTCGATGGAATAGAATCCATTGGAAGGAGAGAATTAAGGCACCCACCATCAACCAACATGACGTACTCATCAACACTAGATGATTTGGAAGAATTCAAATGAACAAGATGTGCATGAACCAATAACTATATCGGGCATGGCCAACGTGCAAAGACAAGATAATAGTGGAATGGTCAAATCAAGATAAATTTCCTTCAAACAAAAGCATAAGGAAATGGTGACGAAATAGGAAGAATAGAATCGACATGCAAACTGGGACAACTCTGTGACACAGGAGGCATCGACATAGGCTCAATGGGGAGTAGAAGAATAACCAATCAGTGGAAAAAACTTAGAATAACAAGTACAATTCCTAAATTCATACTAATAACCCAACCAATCGATGTGAGATACAGTACTCTACTCAAAGGTGACACGACTAGACAACTGCAAAAATTAATATCATTTCCTGTTTGTCTTTTTATGTTTTTTTTTAAATGAACTTTTTTTTAGATTAGAAAGCTTGAAAAAGAATAAAAGTCCTTATAATATACAACTAGGAGGAAACGAGTATCGCGAGCAAGCAAACTAATTCCAAGCAGTGGAACATACCTATGCTCAATCCAAGGAAGCATGTATAGCATAAGGACACTCATGGGAAGGTCTCCTCCTGGTAAGGGTGATCAAGCTACAAAGGATACATAAAAGGCTATGTTGGCTAGGATTGAGATGACCTTGATCTATATGGCTTATAACTCTGAATCGGGGATTTGACATAAAGCTCAATGAGGCAAGAAAAGCGCACGAAATGCAATTACAACTTGATATAAAAGGGAGTTCCTGTGGGAGATGGCCAACATAAATTTCAAGAGGGATATGAGGCTCTTACTCAAAGACATGGTGAGACTACAAGGAACTCCCAAACCTAGTGGAAGAATCTGGGCATGGGTGCCAAATTGCAAAGAGTGATCTAACTAGGGCACCCACGAATGGGAAGGCTCTACCACTTATGTAATGCCACTTCTAGTAGCAGTGTGAAGGCTCTGCGGCATTACAAAGTGGGTTTGTATCTATATTCAAGGAAAAATGGTCATAAGGCGATGCATTATTCAAGCATAAATGTGGTCCTAACCTATATTCAAATTCGAAGTTATACCTGTAATAGATACAAATAGGTCAAGATATTAGAAAAATTACACTCGAAGTAGGTCCCTACATCACAACATTATGAAAAAACAGTTCAAAAGATTCAATAAGGTTCCAAACTATAGAGTGGTGGGTAAAATTTTCAATTTTTTTTATAAAATAGTAAAAAAGTCAAATTTTACCACACATAGTGCTTTGGAGCTAGTTTCAGCCACGAAATTCAAATACTGATTCCAGTAGCTATGGGACACGAAACCAAGAACCTTCTGAGCCAGGTAAATATACATCCCACACTCTTTCATTTCAATGGTTTTATTTTAATTTTTAGTGGTTCATTTTTATTTTGAAGCACCTCTGGTTTGGTATCTCGGCCCACATGACCTACAGTTCATCGGGTCACATATAGGGCCAACTATACGTGGTAAATCCCACAATTTTCGTGTATACACATATCTATTAGGGAAAAATTCATGTATGAGGCCATGCATACCAAATTTCAAGGAAAAAAAATCATCAAATATACTTTTTTTTTTGCAGGATGTTGTTGGAGTGGTGTGAACGTGAACACGAAGATGTGGATAGGGCCGTACAAGGTCGTATGGTTACCCAACAAGCTTTGAGGGTGTGCAGTTTGTATACATTTTGGCATATTGGGAGCATGAGGGATCAACCAAGACTACTTCTAATGCTCTTGGATTACTGGGATCCAGGAACAGAGAACTTTCAGATCTATGGAATGCCCCTTAGCCTTGAGGTTGAGGACATATATTTTATCACTATATTATCCCACCGAGGCGAGGTAGTAAACTTGAGAGCTCATGGAGTTGGAGGTGGCCTCACCATTGATGAATACATTGTTATATATTTCCTTCCAGACACTGAAAAGGTTGGAAGTCAGGTCCCAGTGAACTCTATTTAGAACCTTGGCCTCAAGGCCATAGTGTTAGTATTGGCTAGGATTGTGGGGTTAACATCTATACATTAGGATTCCATGCCTCTGATGTTTTACGCAGTCAAATGCATTGGGGCCTATTATCACCAACCTTGTAGTTTCTTATGTGAGATGGATCTAGGATAGACGGTACAGAGACAATAAACTACGGAGGTGGAACCAGGATTGCCTTGACTCCCAAATGGATAGTTGTCATGCCAATTGAGGTAGTCTTCACTTTATGTTATCTTATCCCAAGAAAACAATGGGGGAGACCTAGATCTACACCCAACAAGATAGATCATATCTAGACAATAGATCAGATCAAATGGACATGAGGTACGTAAGGTGTAAGGTAAATGGAAACCCTAGATCTATGGATGATGTCACTATGTGAACCAAGGCTTCATATTAGGGTTTAGGAAGTATGAGGTTTGATCCAAGTTGGGGCACAGGTGACCTATGAGGTAAATACTAGATCTAGGGTTAAGGTACTAGCAATAGGTGAAGATATCCACTGCCTTGGGAAACGTGACCAATGCAGTAGAGGTGAGAATGGGATTAGGGCTATCTAGTGCCAATGGATAGACTTAAAGGAATATATGACAATGTCAAAGCACCCGAGTCATAAAGAGAAGGTCACAACATAGGAAAAAGAGGAAAAAGAGGGGGTAGTGCTATGGTTGGATATTAGTGCCTTTTAGATCTAGGGAAATGGAGTCACTTTCTTCCCAACATTGGAGGAGACCCACTTGGGAATTATCTCGATCTAAAAACCCAAGAAGGTATTTTGCAATAAAAATCAAATCATGGGAAGAAATGGCAGCATGGAGGATAGCGCTAAGGTTTGGAAACTAGTTTTTCAGATACAGGGAAAACTGGTCACTTCTAGTTCAGCATTGAGGGATATTCTGTGAGGGGATGATGCAATCTACAAAACCCAGAAGCAGTTTGGCCCAAGATCAAGTGGTTTGATCCGTCATATTTTTGGTTTTTGAAGGTAAAAATGGAAATACAAATGGAAATGGATTGAGATCTGGAAGAAAATCACTAACCTATAGATCTTACCTGGAAAACCACCTTGATGATGATGATCCCTATTATCCCAATAAATTTGGGAATACTTGAATGAGTTCTATGTCCAATGTTTTGATCCAAGAAACCAATCTGCCCTCTCTCCTGCATAACAAGCGTCAACCATATCAGCTTTGCTGCATCATGAGAAAAATTGAATGCTACAGAAATATACCAAGATGCAATCATAGATCACAATGATGCTAATGAAAACCCCCTGATACAAGAAAAGCCAATCCAAGTGAGTTGAGGATCCCCTGCAAAAATGCCAAAGTTGAAGTCGCCCTCCTATAGAAAAGACAATGATTCTCGAAATATATATAGATCTCACAAAAATTTCCTGAATGCTATGAAGCAAAAGAATTTCCAATCACCATCTAAGAACACCAGATGCAAAGGAGATCCAAGAATTTCCACAAGAATTTTTTTTCTATTATCTAGATCCAAGAGACAAAGACCCCTTACAAATGAGAAGCTCTTTCCTTTAAATAGGAACGAGAGAACCAAAATCCTAACCACTTTTCAAATGGGTGGCTAATACTAAAATATACAAATGTTCTAATCAATGGTTGAGATGAGCTCAACAGAAAATACATGGATCAATGCCATAATATAATATAAAAGTGGACAAAATCACCCTAGGAGAGGGGATCCCACTCAACAAAAAATAAATGAAGCACACGGTGGGTCCAAGGAGTGTTAAATAATTCACTTTGGCTGTCCCCATGCCACAGTAAAAATAATATAAATTTTTAAATGTGAAATTGTGCCTCCTTTAGAAAATATTGAGCCTCCAAAAGCTCCAAAAAATAATATAATATGCCCGAAAAATAGATGTGGTCACATCCAAGTGTTGAAGCTACTGGAGAATAAGTGGAAGACATCACCCTCATCATCAGAACTCATCCCATGCCATTTCCTTTCCTCAATAGCCCAAACTCAATTCTTCAGTATCCATTTTAATTATTTTTTATCTACCTCGAGAAATGTGAAGTGACAAAACTGCCTCCTAGGGTGCGTGTGTTATCCAACTGATCCCATTAGGCTCTCTGAGAGGGGGGTAATATGGTACAATCAAGTGGCTAGACCCCCTATCCCTCATACAACACCCTAAGATATCCAGAGAAAATATCTCCCTGCTCAGACATGCCATCAAGTAAGGAAAAACTGCACCAAAAGAGTACATTGAGCCAAATCATCTATGAAAGTGCTTGGGACTGAAAAAAAATATTGTTTTACTAGACTCAGAGAGTCCAAATCCATCTAGGGTGTATACTCATACCCCATCTAGGTCTCTGTATGATCATCTACAACATCCAAATAGACAAAATACTAATTTGTAAATGACCATATCTCCAGTAATATAACTCAGGACAACATCCATCTGCTGCAAGTGTTCAAAAGTTAAGACATGCTCTACAAATAATTTAGTAACAATCATAATAAGTAGCAATCACCTCATTGGCAGTGCATTAACCAAATACATATATAGGGTTTCATTTATTAATTATAACTTGGACTACATTTTCAAGACTATACTCACTTCATTGTTTAATCAATTTGCTAGTGAAGGGTGAAGGATAAAATTCACAAGGCTAGGACAAAGGATGTCTACTAGCTCAATACTGTGACACTTTAGATATCGAAAGGGTTTACTCAATATAGCTATATGCCGGACAAACAACAACAAAGGGGATGGAAGTGCCTCACAAATGGGTGAGATACTCCAGAGGTGCTTACTCACCTTGACAAATGCTCACAATCTAACTCAATAAAAATAAGGCCAACAATCCTTAGATATAAATTTTAGGAAGCATTTCTTTTCTAGTCCTTTGATTTTCCATAGCATTGGTCCATGTATTTTTTATACGAAATTTTATTATTTAGGCTTTATGCATTCATGTATGTTGAAAAACACTACTTTTCATGAATTTTTAAAGATATTTTAATGCAATATTTTTCAAAACCAATTTCATTAGGCTTGCATTCACGTATGTTTAAAAGCACTACTTTTCATGAATGGGGTTTTTCATAAGATATTCTTTTCATTTTCAAATACATTGTATTGATGGTAGCGCTACTTGTCTTAGGAAAGAAAACACATCCTAGGAAACTTAGATTCGAGACACAAATAAACAGGGAAGCTTTTCCAACAAAGGCTCTAGTGGGGAAAGGTCCTCCATGACACAAGTCAAGTAGTAAGTTGGGTTAAAACATAACTAGAAGGAAATGGATGGGTGGAGACAATGAATGATGAAACCAACACTAGCAAGACAAAGTATATTGGTAATGACTACATATATTCTCCCTAAGGAGGGTAAAACCAATGAGCATTTATCAATAACTTCCAGGTCTAAGTATGGAAATCAATACATAATATAAATACATCCAATTCCACATATTTATATGACCTCCAGATCAGGACACTAAATTCCAATGCATGTCACAAAAATGAGTATAAGAGCAATGATAACCATAACATAATATAATATAATTTGAGTCATAAGCATGTAAATAATCCATCTGAAACAACATCTGAGAAAGTGACTGGTTCAAATCTGGGCACTGCTAACTACTCTACACATGGCTAAATGGCTACATCAGTCCTTAGATCTAAGTGTCATGAAACTCATTCATCGCATGGGAGAGTACTATGGTGCATAAATCAAATCGTGATCCATCATATATGGTCATCTCAACATCTCATATGTAGGGGAACTGGCTGAACAATGTACTGAAATCTGAAAAATAGAATATCGTAGCCTGGATACTATATATGTGATAACAAGGCTGATTATATATAACTCAGGTACCTCTTTGTTAGGTAACATGAAACAAAAATTGACGGACAACAAGTTGGGTAGAACAAGAAACTTTGGCTTTTCCAACATTTTGAGTACCTTCTTCTTTGAGCGTATACTGGACCTCAGCCCAAGAGTCTAGATTGTTGATGTATTTGTAACTTCGGAATGTATTCACTTATATATTTTATATATTGTATTTCATTGGTCCCCAATGTTCCTATTGGGAGAATCATTAGTGTAATCAAGTCATGTAAAGTCATAGAGGTTAACCCTCCTTGTTGATCGGGGGCAAAGTCCCCATAATTGTGGGGCACTAGGGTTATTAAAATCTCCTAGAGAAGTCACCCTAGTAAGTAATTGTCAAGTTAGAGACTAGTATAAATAGAGAGTGAGCCTCTCTATTTGAGACAAACACTCACCCAGCTATAGCGCATAGGTGAGGTAAGAGGAGCTCACACAAGTGAGAGAGAGAACAGCTGTTGGATATCATCTTTCTATCTTTGGGTTTTACTGCTACCATTGGTGCTCATTCTATCTCTGAGGAAGTTGTGGGGTTTTTCCTTTATGATTTCCCCGAGCATAAATCTTTCTGTCTATTGTCTCTTGTGATTGATTGTTGTGCATGTTAGTCTCTTAGATAAGATCCTAATATCATATTGTTCAAATTGATAAACATCTAACATGGTATCAGAGATAACCTGAGAAGAAGACATTGTGCAACTATAGAAGCTAGGGCTTCTTACCTTTTGGATCTCTCTCCATAGATCATCAGAAAAAGGAGGCTAGGCTAACTCTCCATTGAAGAGTGCATCTTTCTCTCATAGTAGAAGTTGATTCCGGGCATTTTCAGTTACTACTGCGGGAAATTAGGGCTTTTCACAGAAGAGGAATTTTTGAGTGAGCCCGACATAGGATTTCTCTCCTCATCAAAATATAAGTTTAGAGACCAAGTTCAAAGTTTTTGGTTGAGTAAAACTCCAAGAAATTCAAAACTCTAGGAGATATGATTCCTCCAAATCAGGGTTCCAGCCCCTTCTAGGATTCATCCCTAAACAAGACACCTAGGGAGAATTGCTATATCTCAAGATACGAAGGTCCAAATCAATTTTTTGCAATATTTTCTAGATAGAGCATGGACTTTAATTTCTGTGGTAAAAGTTTTAGACCATGAAGGTGAAAGAGTGACACATGGCAGTCTGTACAAGTTCTCTATGCTGAATATCCCTGAAAGAAGTCACCTAGGGAATAATCTCATAAGTCCCAATTGGTGAAACCAATTCTTCTCAAACCTATGGTTTTGGAAAGAGGACAGAAGAGGTGACCTTGGTACAAACTTTTAGACACAGAGGAGTAGTAATTCCGGTGATACCATAGAAACAATATCAGAAATTTCTGCAGAAGAAATTGGAAAACTAGGGCTTCATGTTCTAGGAGCTTCTCTCCATTGATTTAAAAAAAGGAGTACATTGGACACCTCACCTTGAAGAGGCCCATATTTCTATTCAATCATATCTTAAAGATTTCAACATTTTGAAAATTAGGGTTTCTCTGACAAACCCTAGATTAGCCAGCTCCAGAACCAAGATGACCACCTCAAATTGGTAATATCTAATATTTCGCTATTTACAGTTGAGGTTCACATTTAAAAATGAGTAATCACACCAACTTGATGAAAAGATTTGTGAATATGACAACTTCCAAGCATGGAAGTATACGATCTCACTGGTTCTTGAAGAAAATGAACTGGACACCTACATAAGTGGAGAGGTTACAGTTCCAGAGGGAGATAAGGTTAAGAAGAACTTGGTCAAGGCCAAGAGGAGTATTGTTGATTCTATCAAGGATTTCCTTATACCACAAGTGTATTCCCTTAAGACACCTAAATATATGTTTTATTTATTGACCAAGCTATTTGAAGGGAATAATATAAATCAGAAGAAGTATAAGAACTTCGTGATCCCTGAAGAAATTGGCTTGGATCAATATTTCAATAAGAAAGGTCTAGGATCCAGAGGGAGATGAGGCCAAGGATAGAGTCAAGAGAATCATTGCCAATTCTATTAAATATCATCTCATCGCTCAGGTGTCATCCTTGAAGACACCAAAAAGAAACTGTTAGATTCTCTGATGAAGCAATCAACTAAGAATAGGATATGCTTATAACCACCTTGAATGGCCTCCCAGGATCATGTGATTTATTCATTCGAGGAATGTGTGCCAGAAGGAAGTGATTACCTTCAGAAGACTCTGGGAAGATCACACACAAGAAGAATCTCGACTCATAATAAGAGAAGATAAAATGGGAGAAACTGAAGATCAAGCTCTCACAATTCAAATAAGATCCCTCAAGAAATGAGGAATATAAAGGATTCAACTCTTGAAGAACCTCTTATCCATCCTAGTACTTGGATAAGAAATGATTTTGTCATAAATGAAGAAGATGATGAAGCTGAAGGCTCAAGGAGGAGTCTACCCATGAAACAAATAATGATAAGTGTTCAATTTTCATTTCATGATATTATTTGGTTATGCATTTGTTTATATTCAATTGATATGTTATGCATGATAGAGTGGTTGCATTAATGATAGTATACTACTAATATGCATGTGATGGGTAAGTATCCCATGGTGCTATACAACTCTCCATTGCTACTTATATATAATGAAACCTCTTTGCTGAAATATTGGATTAGTGCACAATCTCAATGATGTCATGGTAGAGATGGAAGGCATCAAGAAAGTTTCTGTGAGATATGGATGAATGTTGTATTGGCTAAAATAGTTACATGATAATATATTTATGCATAAGAATTTTCGAATATGAATATGCATTATGAAATGTTTCTAACCATACAACTAATGCATTTGAATTGTAGGAAAGATCACTTACAATCGCCTATAATAAAAGAAGGATGAGACTTGTTCCGAAGAACAAGTGATGAAAATTTGAGAAATAATACAAGATGAAGAATAATATGACAATACTTTCAAAGAAAGAAATAGGTCTCATATACAATGCAGTTATGTGACACTGTTGAGTGACATCATTGATGCGGATCCTTCCAAGCTATGAAGAAGTAGCCAAGAAGAAAGGGAAGAAGAGTACCAGTTCAAGAAGAATGATGTCTAGGATGCAGTATCAAGACCTGAAGGGAAGAACATACTATATTCCATAGAGATCTACAAGATCCAACATGTAGTATATGGAAACATCATGGATACAAGGAAATATTCATAGCACACGGCTTCTCATGAAAAGAAGGCATAGACTATGAAGAGACATTTGCAGCCACTGGAAGTTAAGACACATGATAGGCATACTCATGTGTGCAAATTAAAGAAGGCCTTGTATGAGCTCAGAAGGAACCCATGGGATGACACATACATGAGAATATTGAAGATCACCTAGAGTGATGAAGATCTTAACCTTTGCTACAAGGTTGAAGATGAAATCTTATAGAGGATGACAAGATCATAGATGGGTGTGAAAAGAACTTTTGAAAAGGATCAAGATAGAGGATATTGGTTTCTAGTGAACCTAGAATATTAGTAGCTACTTGTCACTCCAATACAAAATGTTTCAATGCATAGAGTATGAAAGGCAGAGGGAGAATTATGCTCTGCTTCATAGGGAGTGACTAGAAAAGATCCTGAGGTTTGACATGATACGATAAGATGGACAGATTACTGATGGCTCTAGGATTTACTAAGAGTAAAGTGGACTTCAACCTTTGCTTCAAGGTTGAAGGTAGAAGACCAATGATGCTCCTATTATATGTCGATGACTTGTCCCTAACATAAAAAGTGGACCTCATTAAATTTGCAAGAAGGATACTTCCTACCTAGTTAGGGATAAAGGACTTGAGTATTGTACTTTCTAGGCATGGAGGTGTGGTAGAATGGGAATGGAATCTCGCTGGGACAAGGGAAGTATGCAGTAGATATCCTGAAGGGGTTCAGGATGATGGACTGCAAGACCATGACCACAAATATGGCATCAAAACTGAAGCTATTGAGTTTTTATTCATCATAGTCGGTTGATGCTATGATGTATCGTTAGATGATTGGGTCCTTGACATACCTGACGAATACCAGACCAAATATTTACTTTGTTGTGAACATATTGAGGAAGTTCTTGACGGATCCAAGAAATGTTCACCTGATGGTTGCAAATCATGTAGTGAGGTACCTAAAGGGTATAGTTGACTATGGGATCAAGTATGAGGAGAATTAGAAGATTAACGTAGAATGTTATGTGGATTTGGATTGGATAGGAATTTCCATTGATAGGAAGAGCACTTCAGGGTGCTTCTTCAATATGAGATCAAGTGAAATCTCTTAGTTTAGCAAGAAGCAATCCTGCATGGCACTGAGTACAACCAACGAAAAATATGTTGCCACTTTCTTGACTATTTGGGAGGTAGTATGTTTCTTTTGAAAAATACTATTTGATTTGATTGATCTGAGTTGAATTTTTGTATGATGTAGAGAGGAGCAGTGAAGCTCCAGTATGTGATCTAGATCGAGATCTCTTGAAAGAGGGAGGTCTAGCATAGCCAGTGAGATAGGTTGTCTGAGCATAAAATCTTGGAGAATATCATAGGTTGCTCAGACGTAAACAATCATGTAGGTTGTCCTTGGATGTAATCGATCCTGGAGAATCTCATAGGTTGCTCAAATGTAAACAATCATGTAGGTTTTCCTTGGATGTAATCAGTCCTGGTGAAGCTCGCAGGTGATACTTGGATGTAATCAGCCCTGATGTGATTCTATGCTAGAAATGGCTAGATTGAATTTTGAGTACTTCAGGGAGAATCTCGGTGTTCTCCAAATCAAGGTTCCTTTGAAGGGGAAGTTATGTTTCCATCAGCCTTTCTGGCATGGTGGTAGGATTGGTTCCTCCCATGGTCAGATGTAAGTGTTGTTCCTTTCTGACATGGTAGTAGGATTGGTTCCTCCCATGGTCATATGTAAGTGTTTTTCCTTTCTAACATGGTGGTAGGATTGGTTCCTCCCATGTTCAGATGTAAGGGTTGTGCCCTCCTGACATGGTGGTAGGATTGGTTCTTCCCATGGTCAGATATAAGTGCAGAGACCTACATCCGATATGAAAAAGGATTGTCTTTGTAGAACTGCATCCAGTATGAAAAAGGAATGGATTGTAGTGGCCTACATCCAACATGAAAAAAGGTTGGCTCTATAGAATTACATCCAACATGAAAAATGGTTGGCTCTATAGTGGCCTACATCCAGCATGAAAAAGGGTTGTTTCTGTAGAAGTACATCCAGCATGAAAAAGGGATGGCTCTATAGTGGCCTACATCTAGTATGACAAAGGACTGGCTCTATAGAGGTACATCTAGCATGAAAAAGGGTTGGCTCTATAGAGGTACATCCAACATGAAAAATGGTTGGATTTGTACTGGCCTACATTGAGTATGAAAAAGGGTTGGATTTGTATAGGCCTACATCTAATATGAAAAAGAAATGGCTCTGTAGAGACGCATCTAGTATGTAAAAGGGATAGCTCTGTGAAGTTACATCCAGCATGAAAAAAGGTTGGCTCTGTCGATGAAGATCTACATGGAGGCTAGGTCTACAACCAATATGAAAAGTGTTGGCTATGTAGAACTTCCTATGATGAGAAGAATTAAGAGATAGCACCATTCAATCAAGATAGCGGTAGCAATGATAATGATGATGATCCAGTGATGATTCAGCTTTGATGATGATCCAATGATGAAGAATTGTGCTGATGAAATGTGTCAAGAGAATACCTTCCTATTTAAGAGGGAGTGTTGATGTATTTGTAACTTCAGAATGTATTCACTTGTATATTTTATATATTGTATTTCATTGGACCCTGATGTTCCTATCGAGAGAATCATTAATGTAATCAAGTCATGTAAATTCATAGAGGTTAACTCTCCTGGTTGATTGGAGGGAAAAGTCCCCACAGTTGTGGGGCACTAGAGTTATTATACTCTCCTAGAGAAGTTGACCCAAGTAAGTAATTGTCAAGTTGGAAACTAGTATAACTAGAGAGTGAGCCTCTCTATTTGAGACACACACTACCCCAACTTTAGCACATAGGTGAGAGAAGAGGATCTCACACATGTGAGAGAGGGAATAGATATTGGAGATCATCTTTCTGTCTTTGGGTTTTATTGCTTCCATTGGTGCTCATTCTATCTCTAAGAAAATTGAGAGGTTTTTCCTTTATGATTTTCCCGAGGATAAATATTTGCGTCTATTCTCTCTTATGATTGATTGTTATGCATGTTATTCTCTTAGATAAGACCCTAAGATCATATTTTTCAAATTGATAAAAATATAACACAGATTGATCCACACAGTATACGAGATCTAGCTCAGAGGTGTTGGGAAGGTTTGATGTGACCGCTAGGAGGAGGACATGTAGCTATGCCATACCCACCTAAATTTTTTCACTGGTGGCATAGACAGATCATGGCCATAGATGACTATCCCTATGTAGTGATAGACTTCCGTAGTGATCCAGATATTCCTATATAATAGGGAGCCGCATATGGAGATATAGATAACAATCTTGAATTCATTTTATTTTTGAATTATTATTTTCTTTTATTTTTCGATATGATGAAATCAAAAAACATTTTTTGGGTGGTGACACATACTAATACTAATCATGGACATGCAGATGTTGGTCCTATACGACCAAATGGATTCCCTAGTTATCATCAAAGGGGGAGGGGTGATGATATACTGGGTGCGGATGCAAAGCATATGCTACAAAGAATACACATGAAATTTGTATGTTTGATGCATAGGGTTCCCATGGCACAAGTTAAGGAGTTTCCTGAGGCGATGCAGAGGCAGGTAGTAGGAGTACCCCGTGCATGGTTCTGGTTGTTCAGATGGATGGATAGGGATGTCCTATGTTTTAATGGTCAGCACCCTACTCCACAAGATTAGAGGCCTTGATGTGCATTTTGTATTGACCGTGTAGTACATTTTGGTGGCTAAAAGCCCCAATTTTCTATCATGACATTATGTATTATGGCACCATTTTTTTGGACTATATTTTGAATGAAAAATATTATAATGATCCTCTATTTATATTTACATGTGTGAATGTGATGTGATTGCTTCATTGTCTGTCTATCAAATGCCAATCTAGTACATAATTTACATAAGAATCGACAACATGATTGTAGATACTAGGAATATGAATGTATGTAATGTTTTTAAATTGTCATTCTAACAACTTTACTCACAAGAATATTCATAACAAAGTTATATCTCTAATACGATACACACCATTTAATTGTAAGACCACTAACTGTGAATCAAGATGTACCTTAAGAGATAGAAAACCATGATATATGGCATTGCATAGTAACTCAGTCATGATACTATATTCAACAATGTATTTCAATGAAGGCCAGAAACATACACCTCCTGAAGACAAAAATTGACCCATAGGCGTATAGATCACCTAAGCAATTGAAACTGAGTTTTGGGTGTGGTGGCTAGGACCATCATCATATCATACATATACCAAAGACTATGTTGAAATCTACCACAACAAATGGAAGCAATTCAACAAACCAGATCACTACAATAAGACCAAAACTAACTATGCAACTGTACAATAGTATACAAAGCATTAGCCTTGGCTAAGAGTTATGCTTAGTACTTTTTATGATAGAGCCCATTTCTAGGATCCTCCAAGGTTGTCCCCTCATAATATACCATCTCGTAATCACCTTTATCTAATACTCGCTTGACTACGTAAGGCCCATGCCACATGGGGTTGAACTTCACTGGCCCTAACGGTTCAATAGCTTGGTCATATAAGATGTTCAAGTCATCTTCACTAAACTTCTAGTGACAGACAAGCTTATCATAATGAGCCTCAACATGACGCTTGTTTACTTCAAGATCCACTAAGGAATCTCGACGTTGCTCATCAAGTTGCTCTAAGTGGACCAGATATTCCTCTAACTCATAAGTTTCTGGTAAAAGTCCTACGACTATCTTCAAATAAGGGATTTCGCATTCAATCGGTAATATCGAATCCACCCCATGCCCTAACTGATATGGAAAAAAACTCATGGAAGTCATAACTACGGTTCGGTAGGCCCACAAAGCAGGGTACAACATGATGTGACAATTATTTTTGCTTTGTGTGATGGTTCTTTAGAGAATGGGCTTAAGGGATTTGTTCACAACTTCAACCTGTCCATTCGCTTGAGGATAATAAGAAGATGAATGCTCTTTATTATACCCCAAATTCAAAGATAGCTCAACCATCATCTTGTTTTGAAAGTGCCTTCCATGGTCCATGACAAGATCTCTCGGGATACGAATCTGGGTGATAATCTAATTGAAAACGAAATGCGTGGATGTCTCATCATCGGCTTTGATAGTGGGAATAGACTCTACCTATTTTGTGAAGTAATATACAACCACTATAATATGAGGATGCCCCCCAGCCAGAGGTGGGTTACAATACATAAAATATACCCCCCACTTGGTGAAGCCACCAACAGTGATAATCGAATGTAACAGGGATGGATGTGAGCACATATTCCATGCAAACACATGTAAAGGGTGGCACCACTTGACCACATTAACACAATCCTTAAATATCGACGACCAAAAATAACCCGCTCTTAGAATTTGTTGGGCTGTAGTAAGCCCAAATAAATGAACACCACACACCCCTCCATGGAAATCATTAATCACAACCTAGTCCTCCTCATGACTCAAACATCAATGCAAAATGGAATCCACCCCTCATCGATACAAAGTGTCAATGAAAATGAGGTAGTTCTTAGCTACATGTCGTAACCTCGACGCTCTTCCAGTGAGAGGTGAGGAGGAACCTTCAAATTTTGCAAATAGAAGATAATATCCCCATACCACGGGTCCATGGTCGAAATGAGGAATATATGATTGTCAACAAAAGAGTCTTCATGAATCTCAACTTCATCCAAACTAGGAAAATATGATATGAGCTCCACAAAGATCAATGATTTATTCAATTTTTTCGAGAGAAATTTGAGATTGAACTCTTGGAAGATCACAATCCATTTATTATACTTTCCCCCTGTCATTCATCTAGTTAGAATGAACTGAAATGGATTGATGTGAGACACAACCAAAGTTTGGCAAAGGAGTATGTAATTTCTCAACCGTTGAACCGCATGGATGGTATCTAAGGCTAGCTTCTCAATATGAGTGTAACAAAGTTCAACATCAATGATTTTTCGGAAAAGATAATAGATAACGTGCTCTTGGACCTACTCATCCTCTTGAACCAAAACCATTCCAATCGTCTCTTGATATGCGGCCACATCTACAGTCAGGTGGACTAAGCATGGGGGGCGATGCCAAGGCTTTATTCAATGCATCGAAATACTCCCGGACTCGCTCTTCCCAAATAAAATGAGTGTCTTTTTCCAAAAGGCACATGAAACCCTTGGTCAAATTGTATAAATTGACAACAGACGTCCTGTAATTCCTTCCAACACCACTTATCAGACAAAGTTATCTCTGGATCTCATTTCCTCAGCTGTAGGTATCCAAACATTAGTATCCACCATAAAATTTTATCATCAGAGGAAATGATATTCATGATGTGGGAATTATACCACTATAGTGAAAATTTGAAATTATCAATGCAAAATTGGAAATCTATGTGACTTCCCCACCCAACATAAATTTCCTTATGTGCTTGATACACATCAACATTGAATCTCACAAATATGTTGCTGCAATGACATGGGTGTGAGTCTCATGTACCAAGATAATTTTTGGTAGCCTCTAACACTGCCATATATGCCCATGTTTCTCACAGAAGATGTAGGATGTGTCTGCTGAAAATTCCATGGTGTAAGAAAAAGGAACACCCTCTAAGGTGTATGACTCCAACAAGTACCTACCCGTTACTACCATATATGAGCGAATCCTCTAGCTGTCAAATCCATATGGGAATTTAATTACTTTCCCATGTGCACAAACCCAATGGATCAACCTTCTGCCATTGGTCATGCAATCACCACCATGAATGGATGAATCAAAGATAGGACATGGTTGCATTTGGTGCGGATGAGAAGGGGGTGGTTCCCTCAAAACAAATCCCCATGGATGAGTGTGGGAACCTCCTACTCCTTACTTGGCATCAAAATAAAGAAATCCTTCACCCAATTATCATCCTCATGTGTGTGGGTTTCCATACGTGTGTGGAATAAATTATAGCGAAACAACTCTTTGCAAAAAATTTCCACCAAGGGTGTGGATGTATCAAACCTATCATGGGTTGGTCCAACACAACGGAGTTCTTCTGACTCTTCAGTGAAAATAGGAATCCTTCTATGAGAAAAATCAACCTTTCTCGGGAAACATCCCTGTGCTTGGAACTCATCATCTGCATCCCAAAATTACTCAAGCACAAAAAATTTAGAATGCACCTCATGTGCATGTGTATGGAATGTATCTAATGGATGCAAATTAAATTCTTGTGGATTCCCACATGTCAAGACAATTCCATTCACAACAAAGAAATTATTGCACAAATTAAACTCTTTACCTCCCACTGTCTTCATTCCCAATGTGTCTCTATCCACCCAATCGATGGATGAACAAGGACTTTTATTTTCTGATTCATATGGAATGTGATCATCCACCTACTTTGGATTAGATTCTACCATACATAAGGGGTTTTGAGAATTTGTCTCTGTTGGGTGTTATATTGTCTTAATTAATGCACCAAATATTTAATTATCGACCAAGGTTGGTGAACTTAGAGTTAATACAAAGTATATGCAAAGTTAGAGGGGTACCTAGGGTGTCGTAGAAATATTATAACAAAGAAAATATCGAAAGATATTTCAAAATGAAAAACCAATTCAAACTCCAGAAAGTTCAACTATTGAGATAATTAGGAAGACAAATACTAATACATTAGAGCAGTATCAATCTATACTACTCTACTCTATACACAATAATTGAGAAGCATATGTAAACAACACTATTCTAAGAAAGTAAAACCTATTAATTATCTATTCACCTTCTTATCCTAGGAATTAGAAAGCTCATAAACAACTTCAGAAACTAACCACACAGACAATGATATTACCGAAAACAAGATTACAACTACTAGATATGTTCAAGACTTTCGACCACTAAATTATGAATGCAACTAACGAATATGTAATCATTAAGATAAACTGTCTAGTTCCACTCTCCTTGAGGATTTTGAGGATATGCATTCATTGTGATCGAAACTAGAGAGGGAGGTGCGTCAAAATGGATTTCAAAAGAAGTAAAGAAACTGGATGGGATTAAATCTAACTTAACTTCTATAAATATATGCAAACTAAGGAATTCCCAATTATAGGTGATAGTAAACATTGTGATTTATTCCATAAGAAAATGACTTTAACGGGAAAAGATATTATGAACAACTAGTCTATTAGTTAAGAAACAAAACTCTTTTAGCAATTACTTGAAAGTTAAAGGTATACTACTCTTATATGAAACACGTGTGAGGTAAATATGACCTAAAAATAAAGTAGAAAACTTAATAAAGAAAACTCCTCTAAATCATATTCTATGAATCTTTTCAATAACCACACAATGAAGGGAACAGGTCCTATGCTACGATCAATTTACAAAGTACTAGTGTGCTTCTCTAGAAATTAACATGTCTAACCCTAAACTCAATATACACAAAGATAAATTAAACTAAACTATAGATATAATTACCAAACGTTACAATAGTAATGAGTGAAGAAATAAGAAACAAAAGAGACAGAACTGTTACAGAGAGAAATTCTTATGGCTTGGGGTACCAAAACATACAGCTTGACTCTAGAAATCAATCCTTTCCTATATGCAACAGAAACCAAATATCTAACACTAAAGGATCTCAATTCGCACCTTATTCGAGATGGTTGCTGTAGATCCCCGTTGAGATTTCCAACTCTAGCTTGAATTGATAAATTGCTTCCTCAACATTCAATAATCAAGACAAGCATGCTATATATAATTGTGTTCGACCTACTCTAGCATATATAATCAATAACATATAAGCATTTGAAATCATTCATGGATCAAATATTTATTCAAATACACATTTTTGTGCTTAGGGCAGACCTGGGTTCTTATGCTTTTATCTTAACACCAACAAACAGACTGACAATGTTGGCCCTTTCGACAACAACTTGCAAACAGGTTGCAGTCTCACCCGAAACAGCTATGGGGTGCCGCAGAATCAGGTTTCTGCAGGAAAAAGAGGGATATTACTGTACCTTTATCCTTAACAAAGAATAATCATGCAACACAGAGCTTCGACATTCACTTAAATAGCTTCGCAGTTTAGATAAAAGGACAGTTTCTTGCTTAACCCTTAACTGGGATCAATTCACAGCGAAGTTAATATTTAGCAGTTTATCTTACTTTATCATTCATCTACTTATCAAATGCATAAAAACAAAACAACACAAACTAAAAGAACCACCACAACACAAGAATTACATGGTTCACCCCCAGTGTAGGGGCTACATCCACAGAACTGTGTTTATATTCAACTCTTTACAAAACACATAGTTCTGATCTACGTACTCAGCTACAGATCTTCTCAACAACCCAAAAATGTGCACTTAGTTGCAGAACCTTTCTTCCAAAACCCTCTGGGCACTCAGCTGGGACTTGACCTTAAACCCAAAAACCCTCTGCGCACTCAGCTGCAGAGGTCATCCACGCACTCAGCTAGAACTTAGCCTTAACCCCAAAAAAAAACCTTAGCTTCTTCGCATCAAATTATCATCATAACAAAAACCCTCTTGACTTCTTTAAATAAGTGCCTATTTATACAAGTGCACTATTACAATACCATGGGCTTAAACCATGGGTACCCAAAAACCATGGGACATTTACAAAAAGAGGGGCTTCGACCCAACCTCGAAGCCTCTAAGACTATTTTGGGCCACAACTATGCTTACAAGCTTCGTACCAAAACTGCGGAGTTGCCAAAATTAAGGACCTTCAAGGTTTGAGCCCCAACATGCCCCTAAGACTCACCAGTGTCCCGTCCCGGGGCACTCTGCTGCTTTTCTGGTGGAATAATCTTGTTGGCAAAGATAGTAAATTGCTTGTTGAGGCTGCACATGATATCTTCGACTGCTTGCTCCTTCTCCACTATCTCCTGCAATGTTGTTGTTGATGCTTTGCTGGCCATTTCCTATGCAAATGCATCATACACCTTCAGGAATTTGAGCTGGTTGTCTGTAGAAGTGCTCAACTCCAAGGCCTCGTTAATAAGGGTCCGCACAGAGTTCACCAATAGTGTTTCTTTTCTTCATCAAGACTCAATTTCTTGCTGGAGCTCATTGCTATGCTTCACCTTAAGCATCTTCTGCATAGGAGGCAATGTCTTAATTTCTGCTTTCACTGCATCCAGCTCTGTTTGTCGCTGCTTGATAGTTTCTTGCAACTTTTCGACTTCTGGATTGTCCTGCAAGTTTTCCCAGACCTCGACGCTTTCATCTAGCAGTTTTGAGGCACTACTCATAAGATCTGAGATCTTCGTTGCTGAGGCCTGAATATCTCTGCGACATTGTTCCCTGACCTCTGGTGGACTCTCAGGAATGATGCAAAGTTGAAGCTCCGTAATCTAAGCCTCATATTCTGCTTTCATCTTCTCTATCTCGCTTCGAGACTGTTGTGCATAGTCTTTCATCTTGACTATTCTTTTCTCTGGTTCTTCTTCAACCTGCATGTCGAAGTCAGGGAGACTTCGACACGCCTCATCCAATACTCACGCTAGTGTATCTTGCTTGCATTCTGCTTCCCTCTTCTTCTGCTCAGCTTCTTCCAACTACGCTGCAAGGCTCTCACTCTGCTTTGTGGTATTCTCTAATTGCATGTGTGAGTAGCTGTCTCGTTCTCAAATCTCATTCATGTTTGCCAATTGACAAAGATGCAACTCCGGCATAGACAACTTGGTGTAGTCTATCTCAATTATCATGCTCATCTACGATCGAGATGATGCATCAGTTATTATAAGGGTTTCACTAGGTACTTGTCCTCTATTGTTTCTGGCTGGCCATTGCCTCGTATCTGGATGCGCGCTTACTAGGGAACTGTTGGCTGTGGTGCCAGTTGCTGTTGTTTCTGATAACTCCTTCAATTCTGTAATTCGTTGTGCTATGCCAGCGAGCGCATCAAGATGTGTAGCTGCAAACTCTTCCCACTTACTGGATAATACTTCTGTGGACTTTGTCAGAGCCTGATCAAGCTCTTCCATCGTCACGGTAGGCTCTTCGACAATATTCTTTCCCTTTGACACCTTAACATTCTTTCTGGGCTGAGGCTTAGCAACTTCCTCTGCTTCTAGATACTTGCGCTTATCTGGGCAATTGGGTTCTGAGATGGTTTTGATCGATTCTTCTTCTTCTTCATCAGCTTCACCATCTCCACCCTGGTCACCTTCGCTTTGTTACGACTCACTTTGTTCTTCGCTTTCTTCTGGTGGGTCACTCTGCGGCGGCTGACTAGGACCTATGCCCACATTTGTTACTGGAGGAACTGGTATGTTGGGCCTTGTTCCTGTGTCCTTCATCCATTGAGGCAGCCATTGCTTGACTACTGCGAGGATGTCTTCCTGGTTCACCACATATGGCAACTTCCAGCATGTATGCTTGTTATCTGCACGGGCCTGGATGAAGACATTGTGCATGTCAGCCTTGAAGTTGGCCACTCCATCATACTGAGAGAATAGGTCATTACTGAGCCGCGGTGTTTTCAGGATCTCATATGAAATTTTCATCGGATAGAATGTGAACACATAGTTCGTCATCTGCTGTAAGGCTTTATCCTACAAAACCCAAAGAGATGCATACCTTGCTGCGCCAGGCATCTCCGGAGGCACATCAACAAACTATGCCTCGGTAGGTTCTCTCCATCCTACCAATGCAATAAGCACTAACAACCATGAGTAATGAAAGGTTCTACCTTTCTCCTATGCATAGTGAAAATATTCAAGGAATTCTATAGTAATGTACTCTGCCCATTTGTAACTATAGCCTTTGGCACAATTCACAGCAATACTGACAATCAGGGCAAGTACTTCATTCGGTTTGCACTTCTGCATTAATTTGCATGCTAGGAGATCTGCAGCGAAGCGAATGTTTTGGTGTCGAATTGTTGAGGTTTGATACCCTCACTTTCCTTTCGTCAAACCGAAGTGATCCTTCATGTGCTGCGCCAGCTTCGTGTCTTCGTGCTTTCCGATAAACTCAATCCCAGGATCTGGCCCTTCCTTCGGCAAGCCTGTAATCCTATGAATCAGTTCTCCATCAATAGCTATTTTCTGGCTTCCTATCCATAGGTTCCCATCATGCACCAATGCCAATAGCTACTTGACCACCACGGTAACCTGTGTGATGTGACCAAAGTGGGGGACATTTAGCATCTTCAACAAGCTAGCTTGCTCCAAGCCAGCAGCCCACTGTTTCACTTCCAGTAATGTTGTTCTAGCCTCTGGATAATGGACGGAGTGCAAGTATTCCCCTGGCGTGAACTGTGGAAACTTCCCATGATCATTTGTATCATGGTATGCATACTTGAGGCAATCTAATTTTCCTGTCATCGTTCCGACCAACTGCACACCCTGTGGCAGCGAAGGGGTGCGTAATGTGAACTTGGTTGTCTCTCGAGGCAGCTGAAATCCTGGTCAAAAAGGTGGAAGATATGGTGGACGCTAGGATGCAATGTTCTCATCCTCACTGAAATCTTGAAAACCTTCAGGTGAGAGCTCTGCCGAACCAGGAGGATTCATCTAGAGATCCTCCTGTGTCTTTCCTGATGGCTTGTGCCTTTCTTCGTTCTGCTTAGAGTGAACTTCGGCCTTAAATTTCTTTCTGGTTGATCGTGTCTGCATTGGTTGATTCGGTGCTAGGGGAGTCTCTTCGCAAGGTGTAGATGCAGGTGGATTGCTCATAAGGTTCTGCAGACCCCTCTCTCTGAATTCTCTTACAAATTCCTAGACTTCGCGATCAGCTGACATGGACTCAACTCAAGAAAAATGCATAATGTGAAATTTGTAGGTATGGGTGTCTTCTTATAGAATCCAATGAACAAATCTATCATAACTGTGCATTAAAGACACCAAATCTGACAGAGCGGTTGTAGATCTTTTCCAAACAACGCTAGATTTCCCAAAATCTCATCATTACAGGCAGTTAATGTAGTTAACGTACCGGCGCCGCCAAATCTTATTTTTTCCAACGGTCCCATTTTAATCTTCGACACACCTTTCTTCTTTGATGCAACTACTAACTTTAGTTTTTCCACAATAATGACCTTGGACACAGGACTTCGACCTTCGACCCCCGACAGAATTTCTTCCACAACCTTCGACACTTCGTAAATCTGCCAAAGCTCTCTAAGAATAACTTCATTATAGTCTAGTACCCAATTTCAACTGTTCTTGGTACTTAGAGTCTCCTTCTTGCTATTACTTCTGATCAGGGGGTACAGGCTTGTCCTTGTACTTCTTTAATCTACTTCCATTCACCATGGAGGGAGAAATTTATCCATTCAATTTAGCTAACTGAACTGCACCACCATCAGTAACTTTCTAAACTATGTATGGTCTGTTCCAATGTGTCTTGAACTTACCTGGGAACTTCATGAATTTACTGTTGTACAAGAGCATAAGATCACCATTCTGAAAATGCTTCTTCTTAATGTGTCTATCATGCCATACGTTTTCTCTAGCTTTCTGTACTTGCTGCTGAAAACCTATAATGAATCTGTCTTCTTCTAGTTCTAGTATCTTTTCCAGCCTTTCATTCAACATAGCTGGATCATCTGTAATGTCCCAGTTTTGACCCCGTTGCATTAGATGTACATGATGTATATATTGTAAATGATCATGGTGTGGAGCTAAAGGCCCAGGGCCCCACCATTGATCGGTTATGTTATGTTTTGGATTTGAATTGTCACCAATAGTATATTGGAGCATGCGACATACATTTTATGTTGGTCATCATGTAAATATGCATCTATAATTAATTAAATGAATCCGACTAGCTACGATCGCGGCAACTAAATTGAAAGGGGCATGATTTTCCCAAGGATGAGGATGTGGGGGGGGGGGATTTGTCCAAATTTTTCCAATGGGGTGAAAAATCCATGTGTCTTCTTACCTTGTCTTATTCCAACCAATTTCATTAAGAAAGGCTGCTGGTGGTTGAGGCAGTTATGATATTTGGGAGTGGGGTGGCAGGACTGTCAGTCCTCACCCACACACACACTCCACCCTGGTTGACTTCACAATGGTTGGGGAAAAAATGACTAACATCACCCACGCGGGAAATTGGACTCTTCCCACGAGTGTGCTGAAGGCTCACACACTTCCAATTCACGTCCTTCCTGTTGTTTGTTCATCCACTGACAAAAACAGAGCTGTTTTTCCTCACGCATGACCTCCATTGTTTGTTCATTCCTCACAGGGTCGGATTGTTTTCCACGCACATGTATTCTTCTATTTTTGGGCTCACATAGTGAGCTAAGAGCTGTGCGTTTTCATCCATGATTTCCTGAGAAGAGCCATTCACGTGCTCAGCTGTATGTTCTCCTTACAGACCAGTATGCTTGTGTAATTTCCGTCATTTAATGTTGATATTGGAACTGTTGTTCTTCCCCCATGTTCATTGTTTGTTTGGGACTATGTAATTCAATTGCTGGGAGTCGTTTTGGCCACGAGAGGGCCAAGAACGACTCAGAAATCATTCCCCCTGTTCAGCTGTAATTTCTAAGTGACACTACTACATTTCGACCAAAAATCCGACGGCCATCATGTCGGATTTTTGACACTTTCCTGTCGCATGTACGACACTTTGATTTTTTTTTAAGCGTTGGAAACTTGTCGTCGGTTAGCTGACACTTAAATAACCGTTGGTTAAGCAACACCTATGCAACCGTCGCTTAAATGTAAAGTGTCGCTTAAGCGACAGAATATTTTCGACGGTAGTAATTTTTTTTTGAGAAAATAGCCTTCATAACCGCCGCTTAAGCGACGAATATCAACTAAAAGCGTCGAATATGCGACACCTACAACCGTCGGATATGTGACGTATATTAAACTAAACATTGGAAAAGCGACACATATTACCGTCGGAGAAGCAACGGCTATCTAGAAAAGGCATCGGAAAAGCGACAAAAGAAACCATCGCTTAAGCGACGCTTGTGGAAATTTTTTTTAAAAAAAATTAATTTTTTTTTTTGCTAATTCGATCTTACTAGGAACAGATGAGGGCCTTTTCGACTTCGGTCTTCAATTGGTGCAATGAAACACTTATATATATTAGATCTTGGAACGAAAACTAAACTAAGTCTCCGCCTGCCAAGCAAGGAACACTGGAGATATACATGGGTCAAGCTACTTCTTGGTTGAGGGCTGCCATCGTATCCTTCATAGACTGAGTTGACCCACTGGTAATTGCATCTTTAAGTTCTTTCAGCTTAGCTTCCACCTTGTCCTTAACTTCTGTGGGTACCTTCTCGCCAAGCTCCTTCAACTGCTTCTCAGTCTGATAGACGACAGAATCAGCTTGGTTCTTTGTATCAATAGCTTCTCTCTTCTCTTTGTCTTCTATATGACCAATATGTAAACATATATCATAATTTGCTTATTATAAATATTTAGGAACAGTTATCAATTCAAAATATACTCTCATATCTCAAGTCACATAACTTGTATCTTATATGGTTGAAAACCACCGAAGAAATATAAAATACTACTGCGAGTAAAACACACCCACCTGGACTGCTGCCCCTAGAGCTACGACTTCATCTGGATTGGCAGTGACGTTTGGCTCTTTGTTAGTCACTCTCTTGACAAGATCCTGAACAGCAGGAATCCTAGTAGACCCACCAACCAAAATAATTTCATCCAAGTCCTTGTAAGACAATTTTGCATCTCTCAATGAGGTCTCGACAGGAGTCTTTAGCCTGCAAAATGAAAATAGAAAAGAAGGGCTACATGAGATTCGAATTTCAGATTGAAGTGAGTAAAACAATAACTTGTACCATAAGTATTAGGTACCAACTTACCTATCAAGCAAATCAGAGCACAGCTCTTCAAATTGGACCCTTGTAAGGGTTGTTTCAATATGCTTGGGACCATCTGCAGTGGCTGTTATGAATGGCAGACTGCAGCACAAATTAACATTCAAATTTACAATTAAAGCAATAAGAGACAACAGGAGAAATTTACAAAAATGCATTGCAATGTGATGACCATTCTCATACAAAAAACACTTCAGCAATATAAAGACATAAAAAAGTAGTGATATAATCATATCAATTAAAAACCAAAATACAAAAACCAAGCATCTATAATGACTGGAGCCTATAAACACATGCTAATAACATCGAGCTGTCTTGATAGCACATTACAGTAATTCAAGGAAAACAGTTTTAATGCACCTAATGCTTGCTTGGGTGAGTGATGACAATTCAATCTTAGCCTTCTCTGTAGTTTCAGTTAGACGTTGAAGGGCTTGTTTGTCTTTTAACAAGTCGATACCCTCATCTCTCTTAAAGTTTGAGGCCAGCCAGTCAACAATTCTCTATAGCAAGAAGGCATTTCATAGTTACTCCCCATGCTGAGAAAACATCTTAGAAAAATAACCGATCAACTTCTACCAAAGAAAACCTCTTTATTAACTTGCACTTCATGAAGCATAGTGCTGGACAAACCTTGTCAAAGTCATCTCCACCAAGATGTGTGTCACCTGAAGTGGAAAGCACCTCAAATACACCATCTCCAACCTCAAGCACTGCATACAGAATATTAAATTAAACGTTCCCGTACATTTTGTAGATTTTTATCGACATTGTCTAAAACCACAATAGTTTGCACCTTTTCCAGTGGCTTTTCTGGCAGAGTTCCTCTATGAATCTGACAAAAATTCCAGGTAGGGGCAGAGTTACAAAGGTGTGGTGGCAGATTCCCTCCATGGAACTCTGGGCCTAGGGATTTTACCCCATTTTAAACCGACCCAAATGCTCGAAAAATCGATCAGAATTCCAGATCAATCATAACTCTGAATTCTTTGAGTTGCCGGATTCCTGCCAGGGGGGTGCAAAGTGCTGTGTTTTAGACAACATCGTATCTATCTTGTGGTTTTAATATTCAAATTACTTAACAAACAAAAAGGAGCCTTCTTTGGTACAAGAATCAAAGTAAACAAGTACCTAAATTAAGCCAAAATATTTCCCAATGCCCAAAGCTTACAGCAAAAGGAAAATTATAGGTTAAGATAACAATATCAATTACAAATAAAAACAGAAACGATTCAAAATAATACCCCAACAATATCAATTACAAATAAAAACAGAAAAGATGCAAATAACCCCACTAGTATAAAACGAATTGGAAGATGAAGGGAAAAATAAAATAAAACAAACTGTAACTTTCAGAATGAAACAAACCTTCAGCCTTGGTGCTGGATAAAGACAACTTCTATAGCCTCCTAATGATTCCAAATGCAAAGATGTCGTGGATTTGGATACCTTAACATTCAAAATCAAAATAAATTTAGAGTTGGTCCAAACAGGGTTCCAAAGAATATTAAGAAACTCGAAGCATGTTGTCATCCTAAAGTACATGGAATTTGTGAGGAGGAACACAATTGAGAAATATTGAGAAACCTGGCCTCATAGAAACATACATG
>LPNX011113898.1:0-105196 GCA_001517045.1 Pseudotsuga menziesii | reverse complement strand
ATCACTCAAAAGGACTGCACAGGAAACTTGCTGGCAAAGGCACATGGTCCCAAATTCCAATTATTAGGGCATCCACTGTTAACAACTTAACACTGAATCTACCCTTTGGAAGTCTCAAAGTATTACCTTCATTATGGTCCATGAGCACATTCACGATAAGGCTGGACTTATCCTTAATCCATCTTGATTGCTCAGCATCAACAGTTCTAACTTCATGGACACATCCTCAGGAGATTCCATGACCATCACCGTTTACCCACGGTTGTTAGATTTCAGATTCCAGGGGATCTAGATAGTGGATACAACTCAGAGATTTGGGTTCCAAATATCAGTAGTACAAGGTAAGCACCGGTTTGACAGATTTGTGGTAGCTGTTATAGAGAGGTTTGCCATTAACATTTTGATCAGAGAGGACTAATTGTAGGGAGTAACAGGGCAGCAACTGATACCTACAGGAAACAAGCACACAGCAGAAATAAGGTTGATAGTAGATACTTACAGATGCCATTACACAGTTTGGAGATGAGTAACTACCCAGTACAAGGATGAGAATATCTTGAAACTCTCATTTGACATTTGATGTACCTTCAATTTTGCCCAGTTTGAGATGAAATCGGGGGTTTGAATCACAGCAATTTTTTTCATCTGGTTATTAATTTACACAAAGATCACACAGGTGATTATGGGATAGAGGTGCTGTCATAACTCATATTTAGCCCAGATTTGGCCTGTTTTTGCCCTTAAATCTGGGCATTGGAAACATTCATCTTCTTTGGCTTCATGGCTGGAAAAAATGCTGCTAGGATATACTGCTCAATCAGCTGTAGGTAATTTGCTTATTAAGGATATACTGCTCAATGGTCTTCTCTGTGTAAGAAGATACCATCCTCTCTCTGTGTAATGGAGGGAATAAAGGGATTGGGTACAATCAGAGTAGCCATACATCTAGAGGAGCTATGCAAGCAAGCCAGAGATCATTGTAACTTGGAAGAATGCGAAGATGATGCACTGTTTTCACTAAATTTGCTGCTTCAAGCAGGTTATGACAAGCCAAAGCAGGAAGAGCTGTTGGGGAAGCTAGGAGCTAGCTTTAAGCTTATAGAGTATGTACTTGGAACTCTGACAAAGTTTAGAGAAATTGTGAGCAAAGAAAACACAGGGGACCTATAGCAGTCCTAGGCACACCTACATGGATTATGGGCACTTTTCAACCCCAAAACAGTCTCATACAACTATGAAGAAGCAAAAAGCCAAAAAAATTGAGCATGTAACAGCCTCTAATAATCAATCTTATGTGTGAACAGCAGTAGAAGTGTGTGAACTTGTTATGAGGCGTGCCTTATCCATCACCTAACCCCACCAACATTCTACCAACAAAAAGAACATATGGATCTGGAGAAGCAGTCCTAGTCATACCTAAGCCTTCAAAATGCAGCCTACGCCATTATATCAATATTCCTCAGCATTATTTAGTGAAACCTAGGCATGAATGAGAAGTTCTGCAATAAAATTGTCTTTAAATACTAAACAACGAAATCTCCCAACCAAGAAGCCCTTAAAACATAACAGCAGTCCATACAAAATATAACAGCAGTTAAGGAGACCGTATAGTGGCTTATAGCAATATGTAACTGTTTGTTAAAGGTAAAGTTCTGAGATACATTAGGCCTAACAAAGTGGACCGCCTCCAAGGAATGAGGAGCAATAGCCAAGTAATGTCCAAGCCAAGCCTCAACGTCCACAAAGTGATGTCACTCCACTAGGATAGGCCCCAAAACATGCAACAGGTCCACAAAACAGGGTAGTTGGACCTTAGATATAGGGATTGATCATCCTAGATATCCTCCAATGCTATTTGTCTTCAAAAGGTGTAATACATGGCATAAAACACCTTGGAGAGTGCAATCTTCAATATTTAATGAGCTAAAACTACATTTAACTTTTATAATTATTGAGAGGGTTCTATCATATTCTTATCATATCACAATAAAGCACATCTACATTTAGGACAGAAAGAAATTACCAGTAAGATCCTCCATGTTGGCAGGTTTGATATCTATAATGTTGTAACTTTCATTGCTTATTTCCATGTTCCATAAATTAATTCTTAGGTCATCAGCTGAAATGAAAGTTTCACCATCACTGGAAAATATGAAACAAGAATCAGGTCAAGTGGTTAACATCTGTCAAAAAATTAAAACAATAAACAATACACATGAAATAAAACAAGCATTTTGTCCCATATAGTTCAAAGTATTCTAGGGAACAACATAGATGATAGTAGAGATGCATAACATAGAGTAAGTTTCCCCCATAAAATAGAACTAGTGTAGTTCCATGACATGTCAATAGACCCCTTTATGCTGAAAAAAATTTACCAAGCAATTGGCCAGTTTATCTTTGGAATTCAATGAAATAATATTGACTCCTCTGTAGTAATGATAAACAACCCTCAGACCTCTCTCTCAGGTATGGGCATTTCCCATTAGAGGCTAGATATTACCAGATATCATGCCTTAAGTGATGGAAACATCCCTCACAACCAACAACATTGTTTACCTGCGAAGGAGACAACCCAAAACAAGTCAAAAATCCAAACAAAAGAAATTTAAATAACTGACAAAAGTTAAGCAAGAATTAAGGATTACAGCTTACCATAAATTTCTACAAAAGACTGAGTAGCAAAACCAGAATGAAGTCTTCCCCTACTTCAATACCATGAATCTGAAGTGAAATTTATCTCAACAAGGTTTGAACTCACAGCATGAGTACAATACCACAGAATATAAATCACTAAGGAGCAGGCCAAAAAAAACTCAAGCTCCTCATCTTGGGATGGTGTTAATGGGTGTAGTTATCAGACCATATCACCTTGATAATAGTGTTACATTCTTGGCAAGATGGATTTCTATTTGGTGATTGTAGATAGAGATGATGACTGAGTTTGATTACCACACTTGTGGATCTATTGTGCTTAATTGTAGTACTTATGGACAATCTTGTTGATGATTGATGTTTGGCTATAGGATGTCCTAAATTCAAAGTTCAAGTAGAGAATAAAAGAGAAGAGAAAATACTCTCGACATGGACTATTGCAGTGGTTGCAATCGTGGATTCCAGTTTGTACCTATCTTCCTTGGTTGACTTAGTTCAATGAGGTTAAATCCCATTTGCCCAGTTGGTTTCAACAGACCTCATTCTCCATGGTACAATAAAAGGTAAAAGCAATGCACATTCATTTTTCATGGAAAATCAAGTACACCAAAAAAAATTAGTAAGAACTTGAATAATATCTAATTGGAGGGGTCTGCTCTATTTTCCAAGTAATAATTAGTGCTCATAAATGCAACCATTATCATTAAAACCAACAAAAGGATGCCCGACCCTGACATGAAGAAACCACATAAACCATAACTTCTTGCGCACGCCTTGGATAAGGGGATCTCGTTGCAAATATCAGTCGTTTTTATTTAGCTAATTGGATGTCCATGAGATACTTGAATAGGTGATTCACCATTAAGAGGTTTTTTTTCCAAAAGTATCTTTAATCTCCTCTCAATAGATTAGTTAAGAAATCAAGGTTGGTTGGCTGAGAACATTTTGTCTAGTCAAGAACTAGCTAGCAGAGATATTTCTACTGGCATTGAATGTTCCAGTTTTGAGAATGAGAAGTCAGTGTCTAACTGATGATCCCATTGGCCATAGTTGATTCTTCGAATGTTTACAAAACTCACCAGGTTTGTCTCAGACTCATGATTTAAAAATCCTTCACATAAAAATCCTTCACTATTGACTCCTCAAAGTTCTGTCCTATTAGCAGTAGTAGGTAAAATAAGACATCAAGATTATCCCTGAAGAATAAGAAAGAGAGAAAACTCCAAAAATATATAACCATCGTGACTTGCTCTATTTATTCTCAAATTTACAAAGCAAAATATAAAATAAGATTGACACACTATGAAGCTAATAGATCACTCTATCAGATATTGATGTTAAGGAAGCTGGTGCTTTGCCATGGAGTCCTGAATTGGGCAGAGACAAGTTGCTTGAAATTGAATACTTCATAAGTTTTAGCAGAATTCTGCGCTATAATGTTCATTTTGACCAAACATGATGACCATGTAAACTCCTAAGAAATGGAAGAATTACCCAATAACCCAAAAAATAACAGTTTCAAAAGATCATGTAGAACCAATTACGACCTACTATTTGCTTATGCAGATAAATGATCCCTTATATTGGAGAGAGGGGTCATTGTATGGAGCAAGGCATACCGCATCGTTCCAGAAGATCCAATCATACTTGGGCAGATTCTTTCGAACTTCCAGGATCTTACTCCAGCTGGGGGGCCTGTTCTTATCAACAATATTTCTCTCATCAATAAAATCATACCGATGTCTGTCAGCATGGCTTCTTTTGTTGGGCTCAACCAATTTCATAAGCCCCTGAAAGGACCTTGCAGGAATGGTCCTAGAATCATCCGAGCAAGTCACCATCACAATCCTAAACCTCTTCAAACTGTCCTTGTCTGCAGTTGAGGTCTCAAATCACTGCCTGCCTAGATTGTTGGCCCTTAACAGAACAACCCCGGTTCCATGTACCAATAACAGGGACACAATGAAAACAACCAACAGACTGAACATAACAGGATGAAAAACCCTCTCTGATAAGATCCAGCACCGGTGCTTTATATCCGGGCCCCCCTTGAACGAATCCTGCATAATGATGCCTATGTAACCCCTTGAAGAATGCTTCCCACCAGGTGAAATCCCAACCCTCCTCTGCGGACAAAGGGCAGAAACCCCTCCCATTCAACAAAACCCTATAATGGCATGGATATTCTATATGTTAATAGGATTTTATAGCCCATTCAAATCCCTCTAGTTTGAGTTCGCGACAACAACCTCACAAATTTCTTGACTTCCAAAGAGTTCCCAAAGTATGGGGCATGCAAGAGACTTGTAATCCCTAATTAAAACAAAAATCTGAGATGGTGAAAAATTATTGGTTTGGTTCCCCCTATATTTGATAATTATCTAAATAAAACTCAGGGAATATGGTGGGATTGTGGATATTGTTATCCACCAACTTAAATTGCTCCACATAAAATTTCAAATGCTCATCTTTGCTAATATGCACCCGTGGGTCAATTGCCTCATCTAGGCAGACCAGGTTTTATACCTCAATAACGGGGGCCTTCTTCCCTCTTGACTTATTATTTTGGGTAGTGTCCCCTGTCGTGCCTTGCCTGTGATCGGTACTATGTGTAGCAACATTATTTTTATGCTCTAGTACCATATTTGTATACCATATGCCACCTTCCATAGCTCTCGCTGCCCACAGGTTGAACCTTGTCAAAGGATCCACCCTACAACAAGGACAACAAAAGTAATAGGTAAGGCAAGGGATGCCTAAATAAAATGGTGGAAGCGATAACAGAAGCATGCAGAGATAGCATAACACTGCTGGCCGAAAGAAAGAAATAAAAATATTTGTACCAGAGGTTTGCTGAGATTTGTATCAAACTTCTGCTGGTCCTCCGATTCTTCCTCCTCCGTTTCTTGGGTGCTTGGAAATGGTGAGAGTGACCCCATAGACATTTGAAAATGGTAAATGAGAATAGGGGTTTGAATGATAAGAGCCGACATTCAATACGACCAATGTATATGCCACCACAATAGCACAAATCACATCAAAGCGCTTTGTATTCTTTTTTCCAATTGACCATTTTGAAGCGCCGTCGCTTAAGCGACACTTAAGCGACGGGTAAATGAAAAAAGGGGCAAATGAGAAAAGGGGTTTCTTTTATTTCAATGGTTGACCAATTTGAAGCACCGTTGCTTAAGCGACACTTATGAGGAAATCCGTCGCTTAAGCAACGCTTATTGAGCCTATCCGTCGCTTAAGTGACGCTGATGACCACAATTTTAAAAAAAAAAAATTATCTTTGTGATTTTTGGTACAGTTAAAAGAAAAAATCCATGCGCCGTCGGAAGTAACCGTCGGATTTTGAATCGAAATGTAGTAGTGTGATTGCATACGTGAAATGGCTGGTCTTCGGACTGTGTAGGGAGAAAGGATGGGGCTGAGTTTTGCTTGATAAACCTGGTGGCTGGAAACCACACAGACAGAGCTAGAGGGCTGGCCTTCTTCTCCATCACCCTTGAATAGCACTGGAAGGGAATGCAGGGCCTAAGGGACTGTGTAGTAGAGAAGAGACTGATTCCTTGTGTTGGGTGTGTTTGGGTGTCTTAGAGGTCAGGCTAGCTCTGGTGGGGGTGTTCATGGCTTTGTAATGAGCCTACCAGCTTAGCATTGAGGCTTTCCCAACTCCTTGATGGCTTGATAAACCCAACTGTGTTGTCTTGGATATGTTTTGGTGCACCCTTGGTTATGTGTAAGCCTACTTGTTCCCTCATTCCTTGAAGAAACATGCCCATCTCGGGGGTGGCAGCACTGCTGATAGACTAAGGAGCACGTTGGCCTATGGTTGGGTGGAATGTTGCAGCGACGTAGCTGGTTGCGGAACGAATTCATCATAAGATAAGTAATATTGCCCATTTTTACTTATGCAACCTTGTTTTCTGTTAAGGAAAATGATGAACATGTTAATTGAATGCTTGAATGAATGCATGTTCTTTCCGCTGTGCAAGGATACATAACTGTAGCTGTGAATGTTGAATAATTGCATCTGTTCATGATAAATACTCATGTGTGCATATCCTAGTTCAAATATTTCGTTTAAGCATTCTATTTCAGTAATTTATGCCTGTATATGTTCATGGGGCTCTTAGCCCAGTTGGATAGGTACTTGGTTGATGTCCTCTTTGCCGGTCGGAGGCTCAGGGACGTGACATCATCCATCTTTGTGAAGGCAGATATTCTGAGGCTAGGAACAATGTACTCCATGGGCATAACTGCTTATTGTCCATATACCAGCCTAAAAGGTGTATGGACTGTCAAATTCTTGCAAGTGGTTCTATAAGCCCATAATATTGCTCGAATTCTAAGATCCCAATCATTTCTGTTAATATTGCAAACCTTCGTCAGAGCATGCTCAAGAATATTGTTAAAGGATTTGACAGTTCCATTTTCTTGAGGATGGTAGGCAGTACTCTTCTGATGATATACTTGAAATTCTTCGGTCAATGCTTCAATAGTCTTATTCAGAAAATGTGATCCTTGATCACTCATAAGAATTCTAGGACACCCAAACCTTGACAAGATGTTATCAAATATGAACTTTGCAGTTGTAGCAGTGCTACAGTCCTTGACTAGTTGATCTTCAGCCCAACAAGTAAGGTAACCAGTTGCTGTAATAATGTATCTTGCTCTAGATTTCTTTGCAGGGGGATTGATTGGTCCAACAAAATCAATAGCCCATTTGTCAAATGCTTGTAAACTTACCTATGGACCTAGAGGCATCTCATCTCTCTTGGATGGTTTGCTTGTCCTCTAACAGATATTGCAGCTATGGCAATACTTTCTTGCATCCTTATGAATCATATGCCACCACAATCCAGCTGTTAGAATCTTTTGTACCGTAGCTTTTCCTGCATAATGACCTCCTACTGCTCTAGAATGTGCCATAGCCAAAATCAATGGATTTTCATGCTCCAGGACACATCTGCACAGTATTTCGTCTGGTCCCATCTTATATAGCTTTCCTTCTATCAAGGTAAAGTCAGCTGCTCTAACCACCAGCTGCTTCTTCTGCTGTGTTGTGATCTCAGAGGGTGCAAAAACTGTAGAAAAGTACTGACCAATATCCCGAAAATAGTCATCAACCATCTAGATGGAAAACAACTGGGCATCAAGAAGACCTTCATCCAAACTAGTGGTCTCTTCTCCTGACTCGAGCCTCGATAAGTGGTCAGGCCCCAGGTTAATTCTTCCTGCTTAACTATGATCTCAAAGTCATACTCCTGAAACAAAATCAGCCATCTGCATATCCTTCCACCTAACACAGAATTGTTAACCAAATACTTCAAATCAGAATGGTCAGTGAACATCTTAAAATGAGATCCTAACAAATAATGTCAAAATTTCTGCAAAGCATAAACCATAGCTAGAACTTCTCGTTTTGTCGTAGTATAATTCTTTTCTGGTGTGGACAATTTTCTACTTGCAAAAGCAATAGGGTGATCAATATTACCTTCACCTGACTGAGCCAATACTACACCTAAAGCAATGGAAGATGCATCGACATGAACATGAAACTCCTTACTCCAGTCAGGGAATACTAAGATAGGGGCAGTTACCATCTTTTCTTTCAAAATGTCCAAGATTTCCTGACATTCAAGTGTCCATTCAAACTTAATATCTTTCTTCAATTTCTTTTCCATAGGGGCTGTAATCTGAGCATATCCTTTAATGAATTCCATGTAATATCTAGTATGACCAAGCGTAGTGCGACGTTGCTTAATAGACTTTGGAGGTGGCAAGTTCGCAATAATGGCTATCTTCGCAGGATCCACCATCAATCCTTGCTTGCATACAATGTGACCTAGTAGAATTCCAAAAGGTGCACAAAAGATACACTTCTTCAGGTTCAATGAAATCTGATGCTGTCTACACTTGTCCAGCATAAGTCTTAAACTAGCTATATGATCTTTCAATAAAACAAATATAGTCCAATCATCAAAGTAAACTTCCAAGAACTTATGAATAAATTCCTTAAATGCAGATATGACTACTTTGGAGAACATAGTGGGTGCATTCTTCAATCCAAAGGGCATAATAGTATATTGATCCCATTTCTGTAGCGAAGGTTGTTTTATGTCGATCCTCTGGGGAAATTCTGATATGATGGTAACCTGAAAATCCATCAGTGAAAGAATACAACTCTTGACCTCCGACATTGTCTAAAACTTCATTTGTAAAGGGAGTAGGAAAAGGATCATGTAAACAGGCATCATTCAGCTTCCTCAGGTCAACACAGATTCTGATTTCTCCCTTGGTCTTCTTTTCTTGTACCACCATAGGGTTGACCCATTTGGACTCTTCGACATGCTCAATGATTCCTGCAGCGAGCATCTTATCTATCTCCATACTAAATTTTTCTTTATACTTAGGATTCAGCCTATAAGGGCGCTGCTTCACAGGCTTCACATCAGCTTTAAAAGGGATTTTTATCACTCCTATATCACCAAGGATACCTTTCATTTCTAAGAACTTCGTCAGAAATAGGTCCTGATCCTCATGGAGGAGTTTAGCCACTTTGCTCACCATTTCTTCGTCCCAATAATCTCCAATGGTAGCGTACTTAGGCATTTCTTCTGATCCAATGTTTACTTTCCTTGTCTTCAAGGGCTGAGTTACTTCAGGTGATTCGACTGCTGGTCCATGTGCTTCACAATGTCCTTCTGACTCAGGAATATTAATGTTGCAAGGGTCACTGTCTTCATCAATGGCGAGGTTATTTCATTCTACTGCATTAGCTTCTTGTTCCTTCCAATCAGGTTGGTGCGTAGCTATTTCTTTATCATCAAACACCTTAGTATGGATCAACCTAATAGCTTCATCCAAAGCAGAGAAAACCTAATTAATAGAAAATGTGAGCACAAAACTATCAACAAGGCTAACCCAACTTACAGTACCATGGTGAAGCTCCACCTCCGCATACTAGTTCTTTGCTATAGGTTCCAGAGTGTGTACAAACCTATGTACCCATTCTTCACAAGGTACATGCTTCCATGCTTCATAACACTGCTCCAAATGTTCCTGAGGGCTAGTCTTACCATTAAATCTGCTTCATACGTCCTGAGGTTGATCCATGAATCTCAAGCGAAGAAACTTTTGACAATCTCTCCAACTATGAATATACTTTTTATGACCATTCCACCATCTGGTAGCTGTGGCTCTGAATACTGAATCTAGAGTCTCCATTTTTTGTTCATCTGGTACTTGCTCTGAGAATTGTACAATAAAATTTTCTAGGTCTTTCAAGCCATCAAAAGTAGGTAAGATTCTTGTCTGTGAGCCAACCCATCTGATAGACTTGGCAATTCTTGCACATCGATGTCCATGTAGCTCATAAAGTCGATTCTGACAATTCTCTAGGCCTTCGTCTGAATTAGTCATGCAAGAACTGTCACACTGCCAATCAATTATACCTTCAGTAGTAGGATTAACATAGTCTTCTTCTTTAGCTGTGATGTTGTAAATATGATCCAAAACATCCTGATCTTCATCTCTGACTGGATCTGTATACCTTTATCCTTGAGAAGGGTCCAACGGTACTATGACTCTCAAGCCTTTTCCTTAAAAATTCATCTGTCTATTCTTAAGGTTGATTACTGCATAATTGTCTATTGCCCATTCAATTCCTAGTAATGCTGGATAGCGGTTGCTATCATCAATTATTTCAATGACTTCAAAATCTACTAAGGTACTGACTCCATCAATGTCCACTAGTACACTAGGGAATCTTTCCAAGGGCACAATCTTCTGCTGATTGGCTAATCTCAACTGTATAGGAGACCATTCAAGAGTAGGTTTTCCCATTTTATCCCATGTCTACTTAGTTAGGACATTCACTTCTGATCCCAGGTCTAAAATGATATTAGTCATGTCATAATCTCCTATCTGAGCATGCAATCTCATTTCTCTTCCAGTCCTTCTAACTCTATTAACATTTTTTCCTCTTTCTGTAACTCATTCAAAGAATTCTGATTTCTTAATATTTTCATACAACTCTGTAAAAATGATGTCAGTGTACTTACTTGATCCAGCGAAGCTTCTTGGAACTGTAACTGCTGGAGATGTTGTTGCATAGTTGCTACTGATGTTCTCGGATCAGCAAAGTCTTTTTTAGCTTCCATAAATGTTCCTTTTTCTCTTCGAAAATCAAAGGCTGGGACTTTCTCTGGGGTCTTACGGACCCAAGCTTCGTCAGGTTGTTTCCCCTTATTCAGCACCTGTGTCGTAGCTCCACTCCTTGTAATAACGTTAATGGATGGGATAGGTCTTTTATCTATAGCAATCATCTGAACATTCTGAGTAGGAGCGCCATTTATTTCTTGTATCTTGGCTATCAATTGTGGGCATTGCCCAATGACATGATCGACTGCTCTGCAATATCGACATGTTGTAGTTGGGTTATGACAGTCTCTAGCTACA
This sequence comes from Pseudotsuga menziesii, assembly GCA_001517045.1. Classification (NCBI taxonomy): domain Eukaryota; kingdom Viridiplantae; phylum Streptophyta; class Pinopsida; order Pinales; family Pinaceae; genus Pseudotsuga; species Pseudotsuga menziesii. Next base: position 94,075 of record LPNX011113898.1, on the reverse strand, counting down.
TGTCCTACCTGATTACAGTTATAGAAAATAACCTGGCCTCAACCTCTTCCAGTCATACCACCATGAATACGACCTCTAAAATTACCTCGACCTGGTGTGCTACCATGGTATTGCCTTGTGCATCGGGTTGTACCCTGTAAGCATCATAGGTTCGCTCTCTCATGAGGTCAAAGCTACAACATTCATCTTTGTTGTGTCCAACTGACTTACAGAACTTGCAATAGGTATTCTTAGGTACTTGAACATATCTTTGCAGCAAGTAGCAATCTTCAGGTTGATGCTGGCCAGTTGTTCTATAGATCTCACAACATAGGACATTAGGATTAAATGGGTTCAGTGCACCAGTATTCAAATAATTCCTTAATGCAGAGAATTGTTCTTTGTCATGACCTTCTGTCTTACATCGTGTACACCAAACCTCTTCTCGAAGAGATTTCCCTTTTTTCATGTCGGGAAGCTCCAAAGCCATTTCTGCCAACTACGCATGTATTTGGGCTATTCCATAATTATCTCCAACATGAGATGTTTCAAATTTCATAGCAATTTCCAAAGCCTCTTACTGATCAGCAACCTTCTATTGCATAAGTGGAGTCCTGATATGAGGCAATAATGCTACAATGAACCACTCTTTATGCTGTTCTAGTCCAATAGTAAAACTAACTTGATCCAACAGAGCCTTGAACCTCTGATCAAAGTCCCAAACTGATTCACCTCGCTTCTGCTGAATCTCTTTCAGTTGAATTATACACTGTGACTTTGATTTAGGCTTCTTGAATTCTTTGATCATTGCCCTTTTTAATATCAGCAAAGGCATAGTTCTAAGTACTGGAAAAATTCATAAACAAGGTCAAAGATCGGTCTCTGAAAGAGGTGACCAACTGCGCTCTTCTTGTATTTTGATCCATAATATTCTTAGCAGTCCAAACAACTTTGCATAAGAACCAAAACTCCTCTAGATCCTCTGATCCAGTTCCTTCAAATACTGGGAGCTTGATATCATCATTCACATGGGCCATATTGGATCGAGGGGGGGGGGGGGGGGGACTGGTAACAGGGGGGAGGGAACTTACTGAGGTATACTGACCTGCGACAAGACTACTCAGGCTAGGGTTACTTTTAGACTGCGAAGAGTTCTCAGGGATAACAGATCTACGCTGTGGAGTTATAGGAGGGTTTCTAACAAAAGGGGTTTCTTCAGATTCATATTCTTCTGGACTTAATGAGGTATAATCGGTATTCTGGCCTAGGGTATAGGATCCAAGAGTTCTCTCGTATCTTTTACTGTTGCGAAGCAAACCACTTTGCTCGTCGAAGTCACTTTCACTTCCAAACATAGATTAGTAGCAATGTTGGGCAATAGGGCAGACCCGGGTTTAATCCTTTTATGTCGCACCAACAAAAGACCCACTGTGTTGGCCCTTTCGGCAACAACCTGCGCACAGGTTGCAGTCTCACCCGAAATAGCAATGGGGTGCCGCAGAATCAGGTTTCTGCAAGCAGAGAGGGATATTACTATACCTTAGCCTTTACTAACTTATTAATAAACAATTACACAGCTTTGTCATTCACTTTTATACAACTTCGCAGATAGATAAACAACCGTGACTTGCTTAACCCACTACAGGGAATTCACAGCGAAGCTTGTTATTAGCAGTGATCTAAGTTATCAAATGTATACAGTTATTAATGCATAAAAGACAACAGAAATAGAAACAACAAAAGAAACCACAACACCAAATATGACGTGGTTCACCCCTAGTGTAGGGGCTATGTCCACAAACTGTGTCTTATTCAACTTGCTACAAAACCACAGTTTGATCTGTGCACTCAGCTGCAGATCCCTTTAATCCTTAACAACCGCGCACACATTAGTAGGCCTCTGCGCACACAGCTGCAGATCTTTTCTCAATCTTCTTACAAAACCCTCCGCGCACACAGCTACAGAGGTCGTCCACGCACACAGCTGGGACTTAACCTTTCCTTACAAAATCAGCCTTAGCTTCACCTTAATCTTTCTTACATCATAAAACCTAACCTTTCTTATTTACAGAAGTGCCTATTTATAACGCACTGTTTACAAAAACATGGATTCAATACCATGGGCACCCAAAACCCTCAACCATGGTCTTAAGCCGCGGGTTTATTACAATAGAAGACTTTGACTCAACCCCCGAGACCCCTAAGACTATTTTGAGTCAAACCCGCAGAGTTACCCATCTTAAGGACCGTTGAGGTGCACGCCCTAACAGGCCCCTAAGACTCACCAGTGTCCCGTCCCGGGGCACTTAACTGCTCAGCTGGTGGTAAAATTTGCTTGGCGAAGTCATTGTGCGATGGTTCCTGGAGTCCTTCTTGCTAGTGGCCGGCTTCCTGCTTCGTTCTGCTGCTTGATATTGATGCTGACTAAGGCCTTGTGGATCCATCTGCAACCCCATCCTTTGGTCGGGTTGGCAACACTTAACCAGCCACAGCTTGGGGTCCCCTGGAATTTTGTGTCACGCTGCATAAGACACACAGCTGCCATGGTTCTGCTATGTCGGAAGGTTTCAGGGTGGGGCTCACCAAAGTCGTTTGGCGAGGTCTCATGGCCTTCGTGGCTCCATGTTAGAGCAAATTTGTGCCTTCCTTCGCCTGGTTTAGAGCAAACTTCTGCCTGCCTGCATACCTAAGTCGAATACGATTGTACTGGCGGATTACTCAAAAGGTTCTGCAGACCTCTTTCTCTGAACTCTCATACTAGCTCCTGGACTTCACAATTGTTTGTCATGGCTCTAGTCGAGCAAACTCCCAGAAGTGCTTCGAGGAAGATGCCACAAGCCAATGTAGCTTACTTATAGAATTTCGTTACATAATCTGTCATCATAGTGTAGTAATGACATCAAATCTGCTTGAATACCAGAAATCTCGTCCCACCCAGCTTGAGATTTTCCTAAAATATCATAATTACAGTTATGAAGAGTAGCTCACGTCTCGCTTCCGTCAAATGTATTTTGTCCCATCCATCTCATACTAGGCTGCGACACAGTTCCAACCTACGACATAACAACCACTTTCCACTTCGACACAGGATGAACCTGCGTCCCCTGACCAACCTTCGGCTTCCCATACTTTATCCTTCAAATTATGACATTCCACAGTGTGGAGAGAAGCTGTGCTGGGTACGTAGACTTTTCTTTCTTGGTGATACCTTCAATTCTGAGGATGTGGCCTATCCCTGTACTTCTTTAGACGACTCCCATTTATCATAGAAGGAAAGAGTTCTCCATTTAACTTAGCTAGTTGGACTGCGCCCCCATCAGTAACTTTCTGTACTATATACGGTCCCTTCCAATGTGTCTTAAACTTTCTGGGGAACTTCATAAATTTGCTATCATAGAGGAGTACAAGATCACCCTGCTGGAATTGTTTCTTCTTAATGTGTCTGTCATGCCATGCTTTTTCTCGAGCTTTCTGCACCTGTTGCTGGAAACCTGCAATAAATCTATCCTCCTCGAGTTCTAATATCTGTTTCATTCTCTCTGTTAATATGGCTGGGTCATCCATCTCGGTGAAAGCAGAGATTCTGAGGCTGGGAACAATATATTCCATGGGCATGACGGCTTCTTTCCCATAAACCAATCGGAAAGGTGTTTGGCCTGTCAACTTTTTGCAAGTAGTTCTGTAAGCCCATAGCACTGCTGGAATGCGAAGGTCCCAATCATTTCTGTTAGCATTACAAATCTTTGTCAAACATGCTCCAGGATCTTATTAAAAGCTTCGACAGTCCCATTTGCTTGTGGATGATAGGCTGTACTTTTCTGATGGTATACTTGAAATTCTTCAGTCAGCACTGCAATAGTTTTATTTAAGAAATGTGAGCCTTGATCACTCATAAGGACGCGAGGACACCCAAACCTGGATAGGATGTGATCGAAGATGAATTGCGCAGCTGTAGCAGCGCTACAATTCTTAACCGGTTGGGATTCAGCCCAACGGGTAAGGTAGTCAATTGCTGTAATAATATATCGCGCGCCAGACTTCTTCGCAGGGGGGTTGATGGGGCCAACAAAGTCAATAGCCCATTTTTCAAAAGCTTGTAAGTTTACCTATGGAACTAGGGGCATTTCATCCCGCTGAGATGGTTTTCCTGTCCTCTGACAGATGTCGCAGCTGTGGCAATATTCTCGTGCATCCTTGTGAATGGTGGGTACCATAAGCTGGCTGTCAAAATCTTCTATGCGGTAGCTTTCCCTACATAATGACCTCGTGCTGCGCCAGAATGGGCCTCAGCCAGAATCAGGGGCCGTTCATGCTCCAACACACACTTGCGCACTATTTCGTCTGGTCCCATCTTGTACAGTTGGCTGGCTATTAGGGTGAAGTCCGCTGCTCGCACTACCAGTTGCTTTTTCTATTGTGTTGTCATTTCAGCAGGTGGAAACCCTGTAGACAAGTACTGAGCAATGTCCTGGAATTAGTCATCGACTATCTGGATGGCAAACAGCTGCGCGTCAGGGAGGCCCTCATCCAAACTGGTGGGTTCTTCGCCCGACTCGAGCCTCGACAAGTGGTCAGGTCCTAGGTTCAGTCTCCCAGGCTTAACTATGATTTCGAAGTCATATTCTTGGAACAGAATCAGCCATCTGCATATTCTCCCTCCTAGCACAGGCTTATTAACCAAATATTTCAAAGCAGAATGGTCAGTAAACATCTTAAAATGAGAGCCTAACAGATAATGTCGAAAATTCTGTAGTGCATACACCATAGCAAGGCCTTCCCGCTCAGTTGTAGTATAATTTTTCTCTGCAGTGGATAATTTTCTACTGGCAAAAGAAATAGGGTGGTCGATCTGACCTGCGCCTGGTTGAGCCAATACCACTTCTAGAGCAATGGAGGATGCTTCGACATGCACATTAAATTCTTTGTTCCAGTCAGGAAATACTAGAATAGGGGCAGTGACCATTTTTTTTTTCAAAATATCTAAGCTTGCCTGGCACTCCGGTGTCCATTCGAACTTATTATCTTTCTTCAACTGCCTTTCCATCGGAGCGGTAATTTGAGCATATCCTTGGATGAACTTTCTGTAGTAACCAGTGTGACCGAGTGTCATGCGCAGTTGTTTGACAGACTTCGGGGGTGGTAGATTGACAATAATAGCTATCTTCGCAAGATCCATCATCAATCCCTGCTTACAGATAACATGACCAAGGAGAATTCCAAAAGGGGCACAAAAGATACACTTTTTTAGATTCAAAGCAATCTGGTGCTGTCTACACTTGTTTAACATAAGTCTCAAACTAGTGAGGTGGTCTTCTACTAGCCCAAAAATAGTCCAATCATCAAAATAAACTTCTAAAATTTATGTATATATTCCTTAAACGCAGAGACGACGACTCTAGAAAATATAGCAGGTGCATTCTTCAGCCCAAAGGACATGATAGTATACTGAAAGGATCCCATTTCAGTAGCAAATGTTGTCTTATGTCGGTCTTCGGGAGCAATTCGGATCTGATGGTAGCCAGAAAACCCATCAGTGAAAGAGTATATTTCTTAACCTCCAACATTGTCAAGCACTTCGTCTGTAAAGGGGGTAGGAAAGGGATCATGCAGATAGGCATCATTTAATTTCCTGAGGTCGACACAGATGCGGATTTCACCCTTAGTATTCTTCTCCTGGACCACCATAGGACTGACCCACTCAGATTCTTCAACAGGCTCAATTATTCCTGCGGCGAGCATTTTATCCAGCTCCACCTTAACCTTTTCTTTATACTTCGGATTCAATCTATAAGGCCACTGTTTCACAGGTTTTGCATCAGGTTTCAAAGGGATCTTCATTACGCCAATATCACCGAAGATACCCTTCATTTCGGAAAACTTTGTTGGAAAGAGATCTTGGTACTCGTGGAGAAGTTGGGTTACATTGTTGACCATTTCATCATCCCAATAGTCATCAATTGTGGCGAGCTTAGGCTGTTCTTCGGATCCAATGTTAACTGTGCGTGTCTTCAGGGGCTGATTTACTTCCGGAGCTTCGATGGCTGGTCCTTGCACATCGTAGCGTCCTTCTGACTCAGGGATAGCGATATTGCGTGGGTCCTCATCTTCCTCAATGGCGAAGTTATAACATTCTAGTGTGTGGGCTTCCTGCACTGTCCAATCCGGGCGCTTTTCTACTAGTTCTCGGTCATCGAAGACCTTGGTATGGATGATCCTGGTAGCTGCGTCTAGAGCGGGGTAGACATCATTGGTAGAAAAAGTATGTATAAAACTATGGGCAAGACAGTCCCAACTTACAGTATCTAGGTGGAGCTCAGCTTCCTCGTACCAGGTCTGAGCTATCGGTGCTAGTGTATGGACGAATCTATGTGCCCATTCATTCTAAGGTACATACCTCCACGCCTCATAGCAGTTTGCCAAATGTGCTTGTGGACTAGATTTTCCATCAAACTTGCTTTGCACCTCCTCAGGATGGTCCTTAAATCTCAGCCGAAGGAGCCTCTGACAGATTTCCCAGCTAGGAATCTGCGGCTTATGGCTCTTCCACCTTCTGGCTACTATGACTCTGAGTGCTGACTCCAGAGAAGTCATTTTCTGTGACTCCAGTATCTGACTTGAAAATTGTATGATAAATGGGTCAGGGTCTGTCGAACCATCAAAAGTAGGGAGAGTGCTTGGTTGTGAGCTGAGCCATCTGAGAGATTTAGTAGGTCTGGTACTGCTATGTCTATGGAGCTCATATAATCGGTTCTGCCAACTCTCTAAGTCATCCTCCGAGTTGGTCATACAGGAGCTACCAGACTCCCAACATGTGGTAGGAGGATCCTCATAACCTCTGTCCTGCGTAGTGATAGTGTAGATGGGCTCCACATCATCCTGATCCTTTTGTCAGAGTGGTTCTGTGTACCGTTCCCCTTGTGAGGGATCCAGGGGTAGGATGACTCTCACGTCTTTCCCTTCGAAGATCATCTGTCTCTTCTTTAGGTTAATAGCTGCAACATTTTCCATTGCCCATTCAATTCCTAACAGGGCTGGGTAGGGGTCGCTGTCATCAATGATCTCAATTACTTCAAAGTCCACGCCAGTACTGACCCCAGAAATATCTGTTTGGACACTCAAGAAACTTCCTAGAGGCACAATCCTTTGTTGGTTGGCTAGCCGCAACTGGATAGGGGACCAGGCGAGGGGGGGTTTTCCCATGAGTTCCAAGGTTTGTTTAGTTAACACATTTACATCGGACCCTAAGTCCAAGATAACATCAGTCAGATTATATGCCCCTATCTGAGCATTCAATCTCATTTCCCTGCCAGTTCTGTTCAATCTATGAACAGTTTTGTCTTGAGCGGAACTGTGGGGAGGTCCGCAGGAAGAAATGACTTTCTGTAGCTCAGTCAGAGCATCCTGATCTCGTAACAGTTTGAGGCAACTCTGTAAAAAGGAGGATAGGGTACTTACATTATCCCGCGGGGCTTCCCGGGGCCGCGAAGATAGTTGCTGAGGTTGGACAGGTGTAACGGATGTGCTAGGACCAGCAAAATCTTTCTTAACCTCCATAAATGTCTCTCTTTCTTATGTGATATCAAATGCTGGGATTTTCACAGGAGCCTTACGAACCCGAGCGTCGGCGGGCTGTATTTTTGTATCTGGTGGGTGTGTCGTAACTCCACTCGGTGTGACAACATTGATATGTGTGGCAGGTCTGGGCTCAACTGAAATCATCTGGATATTCTGCGTAGGGGCACTCTATCGTGCCTGAATCTTAGCTATGAGCTGCGGGCACTGCTCAATCACATGATCTACCGCGCGGCAGTACCGACATGTCATAGTGGGATTTCAACAGTCTCGAGCCAAATTCCCAGCTTGGTTACAATTGTAACATACCAACTGGCCTCGGCCTCTACCAGCCATACCACCACGACCTCCAGACGAACCTCTACCAGAGGCACCCCCTGGTAACCATAGCTATCACTACTGGGGCCTTCATTGCGCACCCGGAAGGCATCATAGGTGCAGCATTCATCCTCATTATGACCTACGGACTTGCAGAAATTACAGTAGGGGTTCTTAGGTCCCTGTCCATACCGTTGCAGCAGGTGACAGTTCTCGGGGCGGTGCTGACCTGTTGTTCTGCAGAGCTCACAAGATAGGACTTGTGGTGGAAATGGGTCCGGCGCACCTGTATGCAGGTACTTGCTTACCATAGGGCACCGTTCCTTGTCATGACCTTCGGTCCGACATTGCGTACACCAAACTGCTTCGCAATCGGGTTTTCCCTTCTTCATCTCGCGAAGTTCTAGGGCCATCGCTGCTAGTTGCGCTTGGATTTGAGCAATACCAGAATCATCTCCGATGGGGGCAGTCTCCAGCTTCATTGCGATTTCCAGATCCTCTTGCTGGTCAGCAACCTTCTGTTGCATGAGCGGAGTTCGGATATGTGGTAATAATGCCGTGATAAACCATTCCTTGTGCTGCGCAGAACTAATGGTAAAGCTGACTTGGTCGAGGAGGACTTTGAATCTCTGGTCAAAGTCCCACATAGATTTTTTGCGCCGCTGTTGAATCTCTTTGAGTTCAGTGATGCTCTGCGATTCTGATTTAGGCTTTTTAAATTCTTTGGTTATGGCTGCCTTAATCTCATCTAACGTAGGGCTCTGAGTACTGGAGAACTTCATGAACCAGCTCAAATCCCTATCCCGGAAAGAAGTAATGAGCTGCACGGCTCTCACATCTGGGTCTGTAATTTTCTTCGCATTCCATACTGCTTCACATAAAAACCAAAACTGTTCGGGGTCCTTTGAGCTCGTGCCTTTGAAGATGGGGAGCTTAATGTCATCAACCAGGTGGGCCATGGAGGTTCTGGGAGGGGGACAGGACGTTGATGGGGAGGGATTTACAGGGACAGATTGGCCTGTGGCCGAAATACTTGGACTGGGTTGACTGTCAGACTGCGACGGAATTTCAGGGGTAACAGGGCTTCACTGCGGGGTGACAGGAGGGTTTCCAAGCGAAGGGATTTCTTCATAGCCTGACTCTTCAGAATTTACGGGGGAAGATGCGGTAGCCTGACCTAAGGAATAGGAGTCAAAATCTCTTTTGTACCTTTTTCCACTTCGCAGCAAACCACTTTGCTCGTCGAAGGTATTATCACTTGCAAACATATGTTAGTACTACTAAGCTAGCAGTCTGATTCAAACCACAATATACCCTTTTCAGCGAATAGTATTTTAATCTGCAAGTTTAATGACTTCAAAAACTTACCACGGGGACCTTTGAAGAACTCCCGTTCAGCTTCGCTGAAGGAGGTACTTGTGTCAATGGAAAACTCTGTCACGAAAGCTTCCAATGTGCGCGTCGTCCAGAAATCAACAGCACGGGATACCTCGTTGTTCACGTGTTGCACAAGATTGACCCTTGTGGGGGTCCACGTGGGAACCCGTCGAGCTTGGCAGTTCGTCCTTCTTTCTGTTAACCTAGACAACCACTGGTGCAACTCTATGTGGATATTACCAAAGAAAATTTCATAAGCATCACAAAAAACATACCTTTGTAAAAAGTCACGTGCGCTACAATGCGGATTTGTGTTCTCTTGGTGCGTGAATTGCAGATAAGTCGCACCAAACCAATCACTGATTTCCATCACAGAGGGCCTCCAGAACATACCCCTCGAGGTACGACGTAAACCCCTCTTGAGTAGATACTGAGTTCAACCGGCAATGGAACCAATTTGTTGGGAAATAGGGCAGACCCAGGTTTAATCCTTTTATGTCGCACCAACAAAAGACCCACTGTGTTGGCTCTTTCAGTAACAACCTACGCACAGGTTGCAGTCTCACCCGAAACAGCAATGGGGTGCCACAGAATCAGGTTTCTGCAAGCAGAGAGGGATATTACTATACCTTAGCCTTTACTAACTTATTAATCAACAATTACACAGCTTTGTCATTCACTTTTATACAACTTCGCAGATAGATAAACAACTGTGACTTGCTTAACCCACTACAGGGAATTCACAGCGAAGCTTGTTATTAGCAGTGATCTAAGTTTTCAAATGTATACAGTTATTAATGCATAAAAGACAACAAAAATAGAAACAACACAAGAAACCACAACACCAAATATAACGTGATTCACCCCCAGTGTAGGGGCTACGTCCACAAACTGTGTCTTATTCAACTTGCTACAAAACCACAGTTTGATTTGCGCACTCAGCTGTAGATCCCTTTAATCCTTAACAGCCGCGCACACAGCAGCAGGCCTCTGTGCACACAGCTACAGATCTTTTCTGAATCTTCTTACAAAACCCTCTGCGCACAGAGCTGCAGAGGTCATCCACGCACACAGCTGGGACTTAACCTTTCCTTATAAAATCAGCCTTAGCTTCACCTTAATATTTTTTACATCATAAAACCTAACCTTTCTTATTTACACAAGTGCCTATTTATAACACACTGTTTACAAAAATATGGATTCAATACCATGGGCACCCAAAACCCTCAACCTTGGTCTTAAGCTGCGGGTTTATTACAATAGAAGACTTTGACTCAACCCCCGACACCCCTAAGACTATTTTAAGTCAAACCCACGGAGTTACCCATCTTAAGGACCGTTGAGGTGCGCGCCCTAACAAGCAATAAATCTAGCAATCTGATTTGATAAGCAATATGCCTTTCTTGGCCAAGAGCATTTTAATTTTCAGACTTAATGAATTCAGGTACTTACCCCTTGGTCCTTTGAAAAAATATCTTTCTGCTTCGCTGAAAGAATGGAGAACTCCATCACAAATGCTTCAAGGGTTCACGTTGTCTAGAAGTCAATAGCTCTTGATACCGTGTTGTTCACACTTTTCAACAGCTTAAGTCTTTATGGGGTCTAGGCAGGAGGCTGATCTTCTTTGAAGTTTGTCTTTCTTTCTGTCAACCTGGAAAACCACTGGTGCAATTCTATGTGGATACTAGCAAAGAAAATTTCATAAATATCAGAAAAAATGTACCTTTGCAAGAAGATGTCTGAGCTACGACGAGGATCCTTTTTTTCTTGTTCAGCAAATTTCAGATAGGTATCTTCAATCCAGTCACTGGTTTCTTTTACTGAGGGCCTCCAAAACATATCCCTCCAGGTACGACGTAGATCCCTCTTGAAGCAGATACTGGTTCAACCGAAAATGGAACCAATTTGTTGGACTTAGGGAAGACCCGGGTTCTTATGCTTTTATCTTTGCACCAACAAATAGACCCACAGTGTTGGACCTTTCGGCAACAACCTGCGAACAAGTTGCAGTCTCACCCGAAACAGCTATGGGGTGCTGTAGAATCAGGTTTATGTAGGCAAAAGAGGGATATTATTGTACCTTTATCCTTAACAAATAATAATCATGCAACACAGAGCTTTGACATTCACTTAAATAGCTTCGCAGTTTAGATAAAAGGATAGTTTCTTGCTTAACCCTTAACTAGGAATTCACAGCGAAATTAATATTTAGCATTTTATCTTACTTTATCATTCATCTACTTATCAAATGCATAAAAGCAAAACAACAAAAACCAAAAGAACCACCACAACACAAGATATACGTGGTTCACCCCCAGTGTAGGGGCTACGTCCACAAAACTGTGTTTATATTCAACTCTTTACAAAACACACAGTTCTGATCTATGCACTCAGTTGCGGATCTTCTCAACAACCCAAAACTGCACACTTAGCTGCAGAACCTTTCTTCCAAAACCCTCTGTGCACTCAACTACAGAGGTCATCCACGCACTCAGTTGGGACTTAGCCCTAACCCCAAAAACAGACCTTAGCTTCTTCGCATCAAATTATCATCATAACAAAAACCCTCTTAACTTTTCTACATAAGTGCCTATTTATACAAGTGCACTATTACAATACCATGGGCTTAAACCATGGGTACCCAAAAACCATGGGACATTTACAAAAAGAGGGGCTTCGACCCAACCCCGAAGCCCCTGAGACTATTTTGGGCCTCAACTCTGCTTTCAAGCTTTGCACCAAACCCGCGGAGTTGCCAAAATTAAGGACCTTCAAGGTGCGAGCCCCAACACACATTATTGGACAGGAAAAGATATTTCTATTAATATAAAATAGAGATTACAATAGAGACAACCTCTATCGGCACGTCTGCAAATTGAAGAAACTGAGTCCCCCACTTGGGCTTCCACCACTTCAATCCTCCATCTCTCGATAGCAAGCTCACAAGCAAAAGGTAAGCTTGGGAAGAACACAAAAGTGCTCCAAGGGCCAAAGGGATGCAAACTCAAGTATAAGCTCTCACAACAATGGAATATAGTTTTCTTGCTCTTCAATTCCTCATGCCTTCAATGTATCCAAAGGGTTCCCTATATATCTCTTCAATGGGGTAATGAAAGGTTGAATCTGAGCAATCTCAAGGCATATGGAATGCCAGGAGACAAGTGAGTTGGATCCACATCAAGGAAAACTCCAAAAGAATTTTTCCTTTTTCACACATCTCGATGTACGCGAGTTTAGGGGTCAAATCCGTGTATATACACGAGAAAGGGATTAAAGGTCACGTATGGCAATTTTTGCATGCTTTTAGGGATGATATTGGAAACATCAAAGGTACAAAAATGGTCCATGGGGTATAAAGAGTTTGCAGAGTGACAAGGAAGGCCATAAAAGTGTGATTCACCATGTGGGGTAAAATAAGCTATAACAGATGCCCCCTAATGTGTGAGGTCAGAGGGGTCATACGATGGCTGAAATACATTATAATTCCATCCTAGAAGTGAAGTGATGAAGAACCCAATGGAAGAACTAGCCATCCAATCAGTACAATACAATAATAAAGCTCTGCATATAACTGTAAGTAGATACGGCAGTCCTGGATACATAAGAGTACAATGGCAATGAATAGGCATGATACAATATGACATGTGTGGTCATCGCCACATACAATATAAATAGAACAGAATCTCCATGATGAAGATATACAAAGGATCATGATCTCCATGAAGGCTGAAGATATATAATGGATCGAGATCTCTATAATGGCTGGAAATGTCTGACATATACTGGAATCAAGTCACAAGAGCTGAAATATCATGAACACTGACACAATCAAGGAGGTAGCATAAAAGAGATGCCACCAATCTGGCGGATCTTCTACACAAACCGATACAAGTGCATGTCCTACTATGTGAATAGAGGTGTCGAGGTCGAACATAGTAGTCCATCATCTTATTACCGGTCATTGATGTATATCATTAACAAATGCGAGATCACCCACCGATAATGAAAATGGGAATCAAGGTAATAGAGTGCAAACTAACAAGTGTGAATAAATGTGTTGAGGTCGAACACTTGAGAGGATCCATCGATCAAGGAACATTGATATATTCCCTAAAATTGTCGATGGAGAGAGAACTTGCCACTAATGACTGCAAGTCTCAAGGCACTCAAAAATGACTCTAGATTCCTATCCTAGAATAAATGATCTGAAGTCAATGGGATGAAATCCACTGGAAGGAGGGCATTAAGGCATCCCCGTCATCCAACACAAGGTACTCAGCAAGGTTGTATAATGTGGAAGGACTCAATCATAAGGTCCACGAACCAGTAACTGTACTGGGAATGGCCGACATGCAAAGTCAAGATAACTGAGGAATGGCTGACTCGGGTTTCAACTTCCTTCGAACAAGAGCATAAAGGCGAATGGTGACTAAATGTAGGAAGAATAGACTCGATATGCAAAACTGGGACATCTCTACGACACAGGAGGAATCGACAAAGGGTCCATAGGGACAGGAAGCTTAACCAGTCGGTGGAGATAAACTTAGATAAACAAATACAACTCCTAAATCCAAACTATTAACCCAACCAACAGATGTGATATACAGTTCTTTGTTCAAAGCTGACACAACTCGACTGTTGCCAAAGATAACATCTTTTCTTGTCTGGTTTTTTGGTTTTTTTAATTTTTTTTGGACTTTTTCAAATATTTGAAAACCTTGAAAAAGAATAAAATCTCTTTAAACTTACAGACTAGGAGGAGACAAGTGTTAAATGTGCAAACAAACTAGTTCCAAGCAGTGGAACATACCTATGCTCAATGCAAGGACACATATGTAGGATAGCGATACTCGGGGGAAAGTCCCCTCCCGGTAAAAATGAGTAATAAAGCTACAAAGGATATATATAATGGCTCTGTGTGGCTAGACATGAGGCAAGATTGGGCTATATGGCTGATAATCAAAGTTAGGGAAGCCAACATAAGGCTCAATAAGGCAGGAAAAACTCATGATAATGCAATTACAACTTGACATAAGGGAGTCCTGGGGGAAGAAGGCCAGTAAAAAGATCAAGAGGAGTATGAAACTCTTGCTCAAAGTCATGGAAATACTATACAAAGGACTCCCGAACCTAACAGAGGACTCAAAGCATGGGTACCAAATGCAAAGAGGAGCTAACTAGGACACCCATGTATAGGAAAGCTCTACCATTCACATAGTACCACTTCTAACAGCAACATGAAGGTTTTGTGATACCATGGAATGGGTTCATACCTAAGGTTAAAATGAAACAGTCATCAGGTCATGCAAAATGCAAGCAGATGTGAAATCCTAACCTATATGTCAGTTTAGACATGATACCTGTGATAGGAACGAATGGGTTGAAACCTCGGAGAGAGTGTACAAAAACTGGACCCTACATGACAACCATCTTAGTCCAAAACAACCCAAAATAGTCAATAAAGAATCCAAACTATAGGGAATAGGGAGGAATAATCATAACAAATAAATTCAAAGGAAACAATGCAATGGACGATGGGCCATAAAAAGTAATGTAAAGTGTAGACCCAACATTCACGTATCCACTACCACCCCAGTGAGGGTGACCATTAATGTAAAGACCGAGGAAAGGGAATAAAAAGCCTCCACAAATGGAGTAGAGGATGGAATATGACCATTCCCAAATCTATGAGCACGGTAAGGGGCTGTGATGCCCTCAAGTCTAACACCAAGGTCCATACTAGGACCAAGGACAGGTGATAGGATACCAGGCATGCCAAAAATAAAAGGACCCAAACTCAAGAGAGCATAAATATACTTAGTAACCATGATCCCAAAGGCCAACTAGCGCACAAAGAGCACACTCCTAACAAAATATACAACCAAAATACAAGCAAACCAAGGGGAGGATATGTGAGCTCCCGAATGTAGCAGGTATGTCTCGCCTAGGAGAGACTCGAAACTCCCATACACTATAAGCAGAGGTATGTAACCAATTATAGTGGCCCTCAATTTCAACGCATAAAGAGACTATGATGTTCGACCTCTACCTGGATGGGACACCTGCAGAATAACCTCTACGAAGTACCCCCTCGATAACCTAGGTAAGGTAATTAAGGTCACCTCAATATAATCAATGCTCAGGCGGACAGTCATAGGAGGGATTGACCATATGGGCAGGGTAGAAAAGCCCAAAACTCTCAAAATATCCCCTAGA
This sequence comes from Pseudotsuga menziesii, assembly GCA_001517045.1. Taxonomy (NCBI): domain Eukaryota; kingdom Viridiplantae; phylum Streptophyta; class Pinopsida; order Pinales; family Pinaceae; genus Pseudotsuga; species Pseudotsuga menziesii. The sequence goes on along the minus strand of LPNX011113898.1, from coordinate 78,613 downwards.
TATGAATACAATCCTGGAAATATCTCTGGTGCTACTCAGTTACAACCAGGGGTCATCCTAATCATAACGACTCACACTGCCTTGTGCTTAACTCCCTTGTAAGAGGAGGATCCTAAGAAACACTAATTATACCAAAGAATTTCACACTCTCACCTGGACAGACACATACATGTTTCATTTAGTGGTCTTGGAGAATTTACTCACAATGAACTATTCCAAGACCCTAAAACCTAGCCTTGTTGGTGCAACCTATAAAAGAAAACAATGTAATTCATTTTATTATGCGTTGATTTTAATTTGTTGTAATTACTCAAAGGGAAATGGCTGTGCAACTAATGACATTATGACTCAGCAGTGAAATAAATATGCACACCATAACAAAAAATGCTAAGTGCAATCTTTGTCAAATAAAAAATAGGGTATGCCACTACATTAGATGCATAAAAAATAATTCCTTCGATGTCAATGCAATCCTTCCTATATGAAATCCTAAATAAAACTCTCATCCAAGCAATCCAATACAAGTACCTCCTCAAATCTACATCTAAGATGCAACTGAGAGTGGAACTACTTTGTATTTTTCAATATAAAAGAATGAAAAATGCAATAAAATTCATCTAAAACTCTCAGTCTCCGCAGCAAGTATAAAACACAATCCCATCAAGACACTAAGAAAAAAAAGAGTAATGCACTAATGGAAAAACAAAAAGGATAAATGACTAAAAATACTTTCCAAGAAAAATCAATGAAAAGGTGGTCTCTGGTCATAAAAGAAGCATCCAATAGACAACATCAGACCCAAGGAAGACCCAACCACTCTCACAACCCACCCAACAAATTCCCACAACATCAAACTCACCAAAAGGGAGGATGTACGCAACTGTTTAAAGAACAGCTGCGTATATACATGACTTTTTGAAAAAAATACGCTTATGTACGTGACTTTTAGCCAAAAACCTACGTATACAGAGAAGATAGTGGTAAAAAGAAGGCCAAGGGTCCAAACAATAAAGGGGAGTGTCAATGGATGAACATACTATAAAATGCAACACAGAAACAAGGAGAAACAAAGAGCAAGTCAAGAATATCAAGCACATTGTGCCCCCAAATCCCAAAGAAAAACAAGGAACGTCCCTAGTGGAGTCGCCAATTCTGTTACAGAGACAAATTCCTATGGCTTGGGGTACCACAATAGATAGCTTGACCCCAGAAATCAATCCTTTCCCATATGCAAGAGAAACCAAATATCTAACACTAAAGGATCTCGATTCATACCTTTTTCCGGACGGTTGATGCAGATCCCCATTGAGCTTTCCAACTCTATCTTGAATTGATAAACTGCTTCCTCAACATTCAATAATCAAGACAAGCATGCTATATATAATTGTGTTAGACCTACTCTAGCATATATAATCAATAACATATAAGCATTTGAAATCATCCATGGATTAAATATTCATTCAAATACACATTATTGGACAAGAAAAGATATTTCTATTAATATAAAATAGAGATTACAATAGAGACAACCTCTATCGGCACATGTGTGAATCGGAGAAACTGAGTCCCCCACTTGGTCCTCCACCACTGCAATCCTCTATCTCTCGATAGCAAGCTCACAAGCAAAAGGTAAGCTTGGGAATAACACAAAAGTGCTCCAAGGGATAAAGGGATGCAGACTCAAGTATAATCTCTCGCAACAATGGACTATAGTTTTCTTGCTCTTCAATTTCTCATGCCTTCAATGTATCCAAAGGGTTCCTTATATAGCTCTTCAATGGGGTAATGAAAGGTCGAATCTGAGCGATCTCAAGGAATATGGAAGGCCAAGAGACAAATGAGTCACATCCACATCAAGGAAAACTCCAAAATAATTTGGCCTTTTGCACACATCCCGATGTATGTGGGTTTAGGGGTCAAATCTGCGTATATACGCGAGAATGGGATTAAAATTCACGTATGGCAATTTTTGCATGTTTTTAGGGATGATATTGGAAACATAAAAGGTACAAAAATGGTCCATGGCATCTAAAGTGTCTGCAGAGGGAGAAGGAAGGCCATAAAAGTGTGATTCACCATTTGGGGTAAAATCAGCTGTAACAAGAACAAAACACAATTCAAAACATACTAAGGTAGAAGGAGGTGAAAGATAGGGATGGAACTTGATAGATAATTTAAATGATATAGACTAAGGTTCTAATTATAGATATAACCATTGTCTAATTAAAAAACATAACATAATTCAAAATCCAAAGAAACAGAACTTTAAACAGGATTAAAACAAAATGGGAAATATTAAAGGCTGGATGAAGGGCTGAATGGAAGTCTTAACGGACGGTCTGAATGACAGTGTGTATAAGGAAACCAATGTAAATTAGGAAATAAATGGCCTAGATGATATAAATATCAGGTGATTTCGTGCATATGAGAATAAGATGCATAAAGGATAGTAATTGAACCTAGTTAATAATTGAAATAACAAAGAGATTACTGGTACTAGTCTATGGTTGTAAAGAGACTATTCCCTATTATGAAATGAAACAAATTGGAATATAACTAAAACTAGTTTACAAATAAACAAGAATTGACAGAACTAATTCTAATTACAAACTAAACCTAAGATACTAAATTAACTAATTCTATCTAATTGCAAGCATAACATTTGACATTAAGCTGAAAGGGAAACTGGAAGGAGAGCTGGAAGGAAAACTAGAAATAAACTATGCACGTGACCAGTTACATTAATTCAAGAAATATAAATTAAACTAACAGCATAACATTACTCATAATAGAACATATGCTACAGGAAACAAGGAAATGAACAATATCAACTGACAGGAAACCAATTTTCATAAACAAAATAAAAGTAGAAACTACTTATCTGTGAGAAAGGAGATAACAAGAACACACACAGAAATGGAGATCACTGGTTGTTGATGAGCCCTCTCAGCAATCAGGGTATAATTTCAATCAATCGCTCACAAGAACAAGGATAGGTATACCCAGCGAAAATAGAACTTATATTAGCATTCAGAATAGAGTTTTTACAAAGATTCTTCTCTAATGTTGACTGTCATATTTACAAACTAGCTAACTAACTGTGCTCTCGCTTGGAGGTGACTATATATATTGTTTACAAGGATGATCAATTCAACCCTTCCAGTGGTTGACTGCTCCTAAAATAGTCAAACTTTATGGCGAACAAACAACCATATTACAATGCACAGTCCTCCTCCTACTCTCTCGTGCATCGATTCTCCTCGTGCATGCTGCAGTGTATAGATTCTCATTGACTTTGACTTGGATTGTGGTGTTGAATGGAGAAATTATGATGGCAAGCCTTCTTAGAGAAAATACCATCGTAACATCAAACACATGTACAATAGAACAACTGAAGACCATTTTGTGCTTTAATCATTTGGGAATATGCCAACTAACACCACGCGAGCTGATTGGGAGGCTGAATGGCGAGCTGGATATGATCTATGCATATATAGAGTGAATGCATGTCCAATTTTGGATCTTTTAAATACTATGATCTGTAAAACAAATTCATATATCAGACATCTTTCCAAATATCATAGAATTTCTTAGTAAAATCATGAAATAATAAAAATAAACCAAGACTTGCATAAATTCCAAATGTGTTCATACTTGGGGCTGAATGATAAGTTGTATGACAAGAAATATGTCAAAAGGGTGAAAAAATAGATGCCAATAGAGTAAATTACCATCTGAGAATAGTGACAAAACCGAGATCAATAGTGTCTTTCCAAGCATATGTGTCAGATAAGCCTTCACTGGTGCAAGCAATTCTAGTACATATTTGATCCTCTATTTATGTGATATTTTCATTTACCTAATCAATGAATAGATTATCATATTTGATTGCTAATTCACTTGGAATTTTTTCAACCATATTTACCATATCTAATAACTCCTCTATGCCATTTTTTATACCCACATGTGCTTGGCCAAGATACTCTTCATCATGGCTCTTCAAAAACACCTACAAATCTGCTCCTTCCTCATGGTTGTCCTCCATATGAGGTTCCTCCCTTAACACCAAAATATTTCCTTCCATGCAAATTCAAATCCTTTTGAAGTTGACATATATGCAACTTTTTACTCTTGAAGGAATCTTTGTGTGCTCTTCAATAAGTCACTAGTGATCTCCAACTTATTAGCAAACCTCTTTGATTCTTCTTCTTCCTTCTTGAGTGCACTATGGTACATCTCATCCATCATGAGAAAATGATCTCTGTCAAAGTGTAAGTTCATACAGTTCTCCTCCATCTTGGACATGCTTTCTTTCAGTGCTATGCACTACCCCATAAAGGCTTCTCCTTCCATCTCACCACCAGAAGCTTTCTAACAACATCTTGCCACCAAGGCATTGATGTCAGCAAAGTTTTCCATGGCTGCCATAAGATTATTTTTGTGCTCCTTAAGTGATCCACTCAAATTATGTGGATCACAAAGAATATTCTTCACCAAGGTATTTTCTTCTAATCGATGACATACAGGACCATTTTTATGTGGCATGGACCACAACACAAAACTCATTCTCAGGATACAAGTCAGCCTTGGAATTTTCTGTCAAATCACTCCCATGATGTGTAGTGGAGGGTATCTCTGAAGGTTGGAATGACATAGGATATGGAAATAAATCAGAGAGAATCTCATTCCCTATCATTTCAGCTTCATCATGCTGCAAAGGAGCCCAAAATTATTAACTATGCTCATCTCTCTGCATCATAGTTTTCTCTTTCAATTTTCCTAGTTCATACCCAACTGGTGGGGGCTTGTCTTCCATTGTAGTCGAAAGTTCAGATAATGAATTTAGATATGATTTTAATTCTTATTTTCAATCTAATAAAAAATATCCCTTATCATCATTGGAAGTATCACCCTCCTATGCATTGATTTTGGGTTCACTAACAGGTAAACAATTGTCCTTCATCTTGTAGTCCTTAGATGCAAGTGAAGTCTTTCCATCATCCCATGGTTAAGATGGTTTCAGGTGTCCATGGATGCTGCAAAAATCATAACTTTTATCATTCATTTTATTCAGCTTAACCTCTTTTTGTATAGATACTTTGGTGACCTACTCCACCAAATTTTCTGGTTCACACCTGAGCGGTGTGGCCTTGTTTTCTTCTTCATTATGTGGCTCAGAAGGTGTCTATAAATATGATTTGTGTACCTATTTTGGATCTGATTAAAAATATATCTCACCACCCATACATGAGCCAAAAACTTTAGCTGTGATTCAAATATCTCCCACCAAGAAACTTGAAGTGCATTCCTCTTCAACATCTTCTCTTATGCAACCACCTTGTGGTGATTTGCACTTCACCTCCTGGATCTCTGTCTCCACTTCATTTCTCCTATTATTAAAGCAAATTTATACTTTTTTATATTTAGTGGTACTCATGTCACAATATTTAGAAGCTCTGTTTGAAGAAAAACCAAACAAAATCTTAAATATTGAATATGCATATGGCTTTGAGGAATCTTCACCTTTGGTTCCTTCTTATTCTTATTTTCTTAGAAAGGTAGAACAACTTGGTTCCTATATGGATGGATTTATTATCTTGAATGAATTCTCATAATAATTCTTTGGCCAGAATCAATACTTGAAATAAATATAATCTCCAATATAAAGGTTTGCACAAATATTCCTACCCAAATATAGATAGTCCTCGTAGCAGTGAGGCATGTTCTCACATGCTTCAATGATCTTTGTAAATCCTTTATTAACCACTGGAGAATTAGATATGATATATTCTCCATATTATGGCCAATATTATTCATCATGATCATGTTTTTGTAGGCCTCCATCAACATAGAGTATTTCTTCTTCATCATATTGTCTGCAGTACTCTTCATACTGCTCATCATAGTCATCCTCATAGTATGAGATGGATGCAAATTTCTTCACTAAGAGATTTATTTCCACAGGATGATTCAAGGAAATAGAATTGATACCACTCTAATGTTCCCAAGTCTGATATGCATACCTGAACACTAACTAATGCTGCAATATAAATTAATTTTTTTATATTTGAATTACAACCATTAGTGTATCTTCAGACTAGAAAAATAAAGGTGTTTTGCTGGGAAAATTTGCAGATAAGGGAGTAGGAAATGGGAAGAAACCAATATTAAGTTCAAAAAAGTGAATTAATTTCCCCTAACACATTTATATCGAGGACCATTCAGGTTTCATAGTCCACTATGCGGAAACCTACTCCCACGCTTCTGGGTCACCCAGCTGTGAAACTAGGGAAATTCCTTTAGTTCTTTCAACCTGGGGCTTGGGGAAAATTGAAAAGGTATTATAAGGCCTTCATAAAATATAAAATATTATTGTGGATATTTTTTAACATATATAGAATTGTCTGGAGGGTTTAGGGAAGAATCGACAATTTAAGGCAATTTTGGAGTTATGTATGGGAAGGATCCCAAATTTTTGTACGACCAAAAATAAAATATTATATGGAGTTATTATGGGAATAAGGGTATTTCAGTGATCCAATAGAACTTAAATAACTTTATTTTAGTGGACATAACTCATTTTATAGCAGAAATGGTAAAACTAGTCATTTAAAACAAGCATTCTAGCTAGGGTACGAAATAAAGCACAAAAATTGTAATAGATTGACTTAAGTGTTGTATATGAAGTATGAAAAATGATAATACCACTTCAATGAACATATTAAACCCTTAAAATAATTATCAAAACCTTTTCTTATTATTTATTTCACTAGATTGATCAATTTCCCCCATTACAATGACAAATCAAGATTTTTATGTGAAACTAAGAAGGTAAATTTCAGGGACAGAATTATTTAGCCCTGAGAAATATAAATGACAGATTTATTATATGTTATCCATCAGAGATAATTGGATATAATTACCATCACATAAGGAGACTCCAAAACGGTGGGTAGGAGGCCCAAAATATGACCAGAAAAGCATGCTCACATAAGCATAGATCAATAAACACATCAACAAAACAATGTGAATGAGCTTGAATTTTTATTTAATAGAACTATGGGTGATTTATTTAGAAAGTAGAGGCAATAGGTGACAAGTGAGATCAATCTAACACCTAAATCCCTAACCCTAGCCAAGTCATGGTCCCTCTTTGAGAAAATTAGAATGTAGGGGCCATGTGGAGATGTTTCCATATCCAAGTCATCCATTTTACTTATCAATTCTCCCTCCTTAGTCAAAGAGTTTCTATTTTTATCCCTTACAGTTTTTATTATTTTCCCTACTTTTGAGACTGAGTCTCCAAAAGGAAACTATGCCCTCATTTGTTAAAACTTTCCCACTTTTCTTCTAACAACTTTTCTGAGTCTCCAAAAGGAAAATACGCCCTCCTTTTCCAAAAATTTCCTACTTTTGTTGTAGAAATAATAGATCAATGCTATGTGCAATGATGCTAAAAACAAGCACAAGAAATAGATCTTGCTACTAAGAATTCTCACAAGCATACACAGGAAAAATAGAGAGAAGAAAAGAGACTGAATCACATGGATGAAGAGATGAATATTGGTGTGTATCCTTCCATTGAATAATTATGAATAATAGTGTACATAAATAGTGCTTCCCTCATGGGAAAGTCGAATTGTATGGAAACAACTCATAAAGCTCAAAAAGGATGACTTACCAAAATATAGCAAACCCCCATAGGTGGATAAAGCACTTACTAAATCTATCAAGGACCTCACGAGTTGGAAAAAGCATGAGTGAGTTGTCAAGGAGATGGAAATAACATGCTTATCCTAGAAAATGGAGAAAAACTAATGGAGGATGGGTTGGGAACAAAAACTCCCAGTTTCCTAGTTGACTAGTTTTTATCTTATCCATAGAAAAGCAGGAAAAAACAGAAAAAGCAGAAAAAGCAGGAAAAAATAGAATCTGCTATAAGGTCATGCATACTAATTCTAGATGAACCCAGAATCAGAAATAAATCATTCCTAGGATATGGATGGCATGTATTGACTTTAAGGTGCAAGTGGATGCCAACTAATTAAGCTAGTGGGTGAATAATTAATCAAATAATGATTAATTATTTTATCCTAAGTTGCGAGTGGGTTTAATATATTCCAACACCCCCCTATAAGTCTGACTTTATGATGGTATGACAAAAAAATATGGATGCATATGGATGCATATAGGGCCCAGCAACAAGGCTATGGTCACCCTTTAACAATTATTATGTCCAGAAAAGTGAGGAAAGAGGCAAAACCACATGGGGAAAATCGTCCCTCAAGATAGGACAAGGCACAAAATTTGAAATATGTCTTCAACATATATTCATCTTCACTTTAATGGGCTGACTGAAATATCTTCTGGATGAAGGACTTGCTGAATAAATCATGAACTCCATGATCATGCGTTGGAGTGTAGAACCCGCAAGAAGGAAGAGGAGAGACTCCTTGTATCTCATCATCTGATGAAGTAGGAGAATTATCTGAATGCTTCTTGCTGCTGTCAAACTCTGATATGCAAACATAATCTGAAATGGAAAATATATCTGTGCATACTCCTTTCCAAAGAGTACAAAAAATAAGGCAATTTATTTCACACCCGATTCCCTGAATAGCTGCAAAATTGTGATGTGAATCACATGTAAATCTTCCAATCTGTTGTAGCACCTGTATAGATCTGATATGAGGCTGATAAAACACTGATATATCAGAAACATTAACATATGGAATAGCAGGGACAAAGTCTTCAATGGTTCCATGAGGATATAGGGCTAGACTAGGAAAATTATGAGCAACTGGGAAAAACTGATAAGTGTAAAAATCTGAATGATGGATGGGCAGAATGAGATGTTCACAATCTTCAAGAAGGCTCTGAGTGTTGATGCCAAGAACAAATAAGTATATTCTGAAACACATGAGATCAAGTAAGGTAAGTGGTATGACACAAATAAGGCTTGATGTGGCAAAGCAAACATCCTGGAAGTCACTGGGTTGCGCACCATCAATGGGAGAGGTATGCAAAAGGTGTGAAGAATATGGCACATAGATCTTAGAATCTAAGATATGAGATTGAGAGAACAATGAATGTGTTATAGGATCATAATCAATATCATCAGCAGCTCCATATGTTACTTCTTTTTCATCAATAGTATCACAAGAAGAAAAATCACCTTCAAGAGACACAGAAAAACATGGCTCTTCAATATTTGCTTCTTCATTGAAGGAGGAAGCATTCGAATGAAAGAGGGAAGCAGCAACATGAACTGTGTGAGAAAATTCTTCATCATTATCAACTTCATCAGAGAATGTAGAGGCCAAGAAATCTTGAGAAAGAGAACAAGAGGAGATGCTAGGTTCGCTCCATGCTTCATCTTCAATTTCCTGCAAACCAAAAGCTTTGTCCAATATTTTCCAAAGCTCAAATGGAAATTCAGCAGAATCTATGAGATGATATATATTTGGAGACATTCCCAAACACATAATTCCATAATCTCTATCAAAATTATATAGCCAATCAATCTTCTCTTCATAAGAGTCGGGTTCACTCAATGCACCAATGGAGACATCAAAGAGACATTGCCTCTTCAAGTATGCACTCATCTTTGGCTTCCAATCAGCATAGTTGAAAGGAGATAGTAGAGGAACTTTTGAATCCATATTGAATTTGTTGATATGCTCTTGTAGATACTCTCTGCAACCTGCAAAACAAACTAGGAGAAAATCTTGTAAGCTAGACAAGCTCTTCTTCAAAGAGGGATAGGAGACTGGAAGTGCTCCTCAACTTTGTAGAACTTGATCAACCTTGTAGCTCTAATACCATGTAGAAATAATATATCAATGCTATGTGCAATGATGCTAAAAATAAGCACAAGAAATAGATCTTGCTACTAAGAATTCTCACAAGCATACACAGGAAAAATAGAGAGAAGAAAAGAGACTGAATCACATGGATGAAGAGATGAATATTGGTGAGTATCCTTCCATTGAATAATTATGAATAATAGTGTACATAAATAGTGCTTCCCTCGTGGGAAAGTCAAATTGTATGGAAACAACTCATAAATCTCAAAAAGGCTGACTTACCAAAATATAGCAAACCCCCATAGGTGGATAAAGCACTTACTAAATCTATCAAGGACCTCACGAGTTGGCAAAAGCATGAGTGAGTTTTCAAGGAGATGGAAATAACATGCTTATCCTAGAAAATGGAGAAAAACTAATGGAGGATGGGTTGGAAACAAAAGCTCACAGTTTCCTAGTTGACTAGCTTTTATCTTATCCATAGAAATGCAGGAAAAAGCAGAAAAAAATAGAATCTACTATAAGGTCATGTATACTAATTCTAGATGAACCTAGAATCAGAAATAAATCATTCCTAGGATATGGATGGCATGTATTGACTTTAAGGTGCAAGTGGATGCCAACTAATTAAGCTAGTGGGTGAATAATTAATCAAATAATGATTAATTATTTTATCCTAAGTTGTGAGTGGGTTTAATATATTCCAATATTTGTTATGACATATTTTGTCATAGATTTTTGTCACTTTTCCTTTTCTCTCTAACTAATTTTATCATATATTTTCCACTTTCTTAATCTCATCCCTTGGCAAGTTAGCTTGTCAATTGTGCCTGACATGGAAAGCTCAATTCCACATGTTATTTGCACAATAAATACTAATGATAACTAAAAATTAAATACATGCCTCAATAATGTTTATTTAGCAACATTCTCCTAGGCTAATAAATTAATGCCTCATAAATAATATTTGGACAAATTTTCTAGGTGATCTAAATAATGCATCTTTGACCCCCCAATGTGTTGGGAATGGTCAGCACTTTTATGTCCAAAAATATCGAGACATGACAAATACGCAATAAGTTAGCCATACCTTGCAAACTTTGAAGGTGTTTAATAGTGCACGTGGGAGACAATCAAAGTATTCCCTCAACCTTAAGGGGGTCAACCCTAATTCCCTCCTTAGAAACAATAAACCCCGATAAATGTTATCAACCAAAATGGAACTTCTCCGTCCGAGTATTGATATCCAATAAGTCGGGACACAAAAGGACAATAGGATTTAATTTTCCCAAACACTATATGTGTGCTTTACCATTGATACATGATCTACTAACCAGCTTCATATATTTTTGTTTGGAGATGAGAGGTTCACATGCAACTATTTGCATTGCAACCCGCGTGTACATTGAACACGCGAGTTTCCTTTGAGAAAGCAGCATGTCACATGCACCTTTCCTATATACATACTTGTTTGTACTTTAATACAATGTTAAAAATAATAAATGACTATTAGTCGCGATAAGTTGAGACTTAATCCATAATGATATCAACTGTCTCAACCATCCTAACCTTCAAAAGCTCTCTATTTCCCGAGGTATAAATAGAGGGCATGGGATATGGCTAATCAATCATTCTTAGAAGAGAAAATATATGTTGGTGGTATTCCTAAGACCTCTTGGAGTAGTAGAACTCAGTTTCCTCGGTTTGCAGAAGATTCCTTGTCTCATAAGCTGGGTTGTAATCTTATCATTCTCTGTGTATGAGTAAAGAAATTTCTTCTTCCAATATTTGTATTGTTACTTTCTCATGTACGATGGATTATGAATGATTTCAATTATGTTATTATGAATATGCATTTCAATAACCATTGATATATATATATATATATATATGAAATATTGCTTGAATAATTTGTCTTTCACATGTGAATTGGGAGAGCCCTCGAAGCTTTGAAGGAGATCGAAAGAGGAGAATACCAAGCTTGGATCAACCCTCATAAACCGGGTAAGTCAAGCCTTCTTCCTATTCCTATTTCATTTTCTAGATAAGCTGATTGTCTGCAAGTGTCTTAGTAAGTTGGTAACCCCAAAGACCCTAGGTTACAAGGGTGCATTGTCCTGAACAACAGAACTGGCGAATCCACTAGGGAGTCCAGCATATTGTGGGTCCGTCTTTTAGGTCCCCTCACCATCCTTTGCTTCTTTTTTATTCTGGGTGTGTTCAGTCCTTTTTTGGCCTTTTATTTATAGTCTAGATTGTTTAGAGCCTTATTTCTATTCTTTTTATTTGACAATTTTTAGTAGCACGCGCAGGTTGTCTACCTATACAGTAGCATGTTTCACTACGTACACTTGGGTTTCCTCTTGGACAGTCATGTGTCATATGTGGGTTGTCATTATAGACAGTCTCATGTTTCCTGTAGCAATATTTTGGTCTGAAAAGGTTTGCATGTCCCTGCTTTTTGGATTTTTGATTGCTTGTGAGGCTCTGTTTATGATATGACTCTATGAGTCTGAGGTCTATATGTCACATCGTATGCTTGATTTCATCAAGTTCTTGATCTTTTGTGTTTTGATTTTCTTGCATTAGTGAGTGTAGGTGATCCTCCTACTTGGTTTGTAAGTCTGAGTTCTTGTCTTCTAGTTCAGTGATCAATTCTTTGAATGCTTTATACTTTAAACTGCTTCCTATAGTCTTAGTTTGTCACTCTTTTCTTTGTGTATCTAGTAAACTTTTAATTTTGTTAGCTTCTCCAAGTCAGGGTTTGTTCCAGTACTCTTCCTCTTGGTTGAAGTAGGTCACTTTGGGATCTTTTTGCCTCATTTCATTGCTTATATGTTAGATTAGTCAAATTGCTCAAGTTGCATTTATTTGCATAGTAATTTTTCCATTAGGTTGCATGTAGTATTGCTTTTCATTATTTTTCAAATAAAAACTCAAAAATTATTAAAAAGTCTTATAGTTTCTCATACTTAGCTTTAAGTTCATTAATTTTCATTCATAAAAAGAAAAGAAAAGTTGGCTTACTATTTACAAAGTGCTTTTGAATTTTTTTTTATGCATCATTTTTGCTTTCTTATATCGAGTCTATAACACCACATGAGTTTCACACCATTTTCCTCTGACTAAAATTAGCCTATTAAAAAGAACAATATAATTTTAAAAAATAGTATTTTTTTCTTTGTAGTCTCCTACACAAACTAGATTAGGCTAGACTTGTGGATTAGGGAGTTTTAACTCTCCACAAGTATTTGATTTCAGATGTACTTGGCCAATCACTAGGCCATTCCTATTCTATGTTGATTGTATCTGGAAAGATCCTCTCAAAAGGGAGCTAAGCATGAGGCCGTGTGAGAACCTAGACTGAGGAGATAACCCTCTGATTCGTTGTATGAGTGTAGACCAAGAATTTTACGCATCTAGGGACTTCTATCAATACTACCTCTTAGGCCTCGTGCGTTGCCAATATTGACAGGGTTTCAGGATTTGATACCATTCTCATGCATACGAATTAGCCTTGTGACTGTCCCCCCAGACTGTTAATATAGTTGTGGTATCCTTTAGTCTCTTTGACATCTAGGGTTCATACACAGGGCTACCAGAAGGATATTTCTGGTTAACCTTGGATAGGCTTGGGAGGTAACCCTGGTAGAAGGTGTGGGAGGGTGGATGGGTGATTGCTCCGCTTGTCCCTAAGAACATCTATAGGGATCCTAAGTAACCATCTACCAGCTTTCTTCTGGAAGGCACATCTTATACCCGCTTGTTTGTATGGCTTTCCAAAATTTTTTAATGAGTGTTGTGTGGTTTTCTTTGTGTTTAGTCTGCCTTAGGGTGTGTGAAGAGTCATTTTTTAACCATTGAGGACCAACCTCTCATAAGGTCAAGAAGGTTTCAAAACCTTACTCCTACTTTTATAGTGAAGCCTCCACCACCCCCTCAAATGAGGAGATTAGATATTGATGGTTCTTTCGAACCAGTAGGAGTAAGCGAAGTTTTAGGTGAACTAGAACTTAGGACAAATCGGGTTGATACAACCATAGTATAGATTGAGAACTTGCAAGCTAACGATTTTGCAATAAAATTGAACTCCCCTCTTACTGACTTAAACGATCCTGTGATCATCCAAGTTCTCCCATTCACTTCACCTGTGATTGGTGTTCCCATGAGCAGCATTATGGAAATCTCTGTGGAGGGTATGTCTACCCCCACCTCAGTCGTGTTGGATGGAGGAGTTCCACCTATCCTTGTTGGTACTCCTAGAAAAAGTGCACCTACTACACCATTATCACCAAGAAGTTGAGTGGTCCAACTAATGACTTCCTCGAATTTTGTAGGTCTTTCTAGTGGGGTTGTCACTAGGATTCCCAGTGCGCCTTTTACTTCACCCTCTTTTATGAATATTGCTCAAAGTGGTCCTATTGGATCCTCTTCATTTGTTCAGGGATTCCCATGGAATGGGGGGCACATTCCCCCATCCACACCTGCATATGTGGGGATGCAATTTGGAAACACAAACACTTATGGTTAAGGTTTCCAAAATCCAGTTTCATCTCCATTTATGAGTTCTCCTTTATCTCTTTTTAGCAGAGGGATACCCGCTCCAGTTTTTCAGACTCCAGTTTCCTCTGGAGGATCTCAAACTATGTATACTGCACCACACACAAATAATCCAATGGATTATGGGTGGAATCTGTTTCAAAGTAGTCCAACTATTTCACAACCAATATCTAGGGGTAGCCCCACCTTTACATTTGGGAACTAAAGGCCAGGTCCTTCTACCTCCCAAACTCATACTTTTTAGGCTCCGGTTAGGCCTAAGCTTTTGTTCCTGGCAACTTTAACCTTCCAAATTCGCACAAGTTAATGAATGACCCAGTGAAACATAGTGTCACATGGCCACCTGTTCCAACTAAGTTACTTTCATACATTCCAAGATTGAGGGAAAAACTAGTGAAGATCCAGGTGCTCACATCACCACTTTCCATTTATGGTGATCTTCTAATTCACTGAACGATGACACCATTCAGTTGAGACTATTCCAAAGAACATTTATTGGTGTTGCAGCAAAGTGGTATATTAAATTTCCCTCTTCTGTGTTAGACAGTTTTTGGGACTTGGTCGAGGTATTATTAAACCACTTCTAGCTTACTTTCTGGTATGATGGCAGCACACACCTCATTTCTACTTTTAGGAAAGATAAATCCACTCACATTCCAGATCACAGCTAAGAGTGGAGAAGACGGAGGAGGCTTATAAAAGCTACCATTCCCCCCAATTTTCTATTAGAGAAGTTCCTGAAATCTTTATTACCTTATATATCTAAGGATGTATCCACTTCGTGGGTGACCACTGAAGAAGAGGCCATCCTCAGGGCCCAATAGATGGATTTGATATATGCTCAGTTTAGGATATTATATGAAATCATACTTGAGGTGCCACAGTCTACCCATAGTGTTGAAAAACCCAAGCCTGGACCACATTCCAATGGTGTGGTTGGTTCAATGAAATCTCCCACAATAGAGTCTTTGGCCCAACAACTTCATGATTTGTCTGTTAAGCAATATACAACAGAGGAAGCAAAGGTTTCCCCCTCACCCTAAAATGAAAATGTTTTTGCACAATCCTCCCAAAAGGGAAATCAGTATACTGGTGGGGAAAAAAAGAAGGGGAAGAAAGGTGAGGGAAACGAAAACAAGCCTAAACCCACGAATAATGTTGATGGAGGAAAAAGGATAAGAAGAAGGTGAAGTTTTCCTATAAGTTGTGCCAGGGAGATCACTTAACTCATCAATTCCCTCTCATGGAACAATCTTGGAAGCTTCTTAAGACCCAACAACCATATGTCCTAAAGGATCCTTTTCCCCAAGCACATAATCCAGCTTCTATTTCTAATGTAGCTGGGGGCACTTCTGGTGTCCCTCCTAACCAAAATTATATCAATATGGTACAATTCAGTACATTTCTCTAGACAAGAAACAAAAATTATGAGATGGAGGCTCCTGAGAAGGGTAAATATGTTGGTGAAACCTCTAACCCTCTCACAATCGAGAAACCTACTGATCCAATGCCCAAAATACCAAAAGGTATATTTAAAAAGGCATTTCACAACCCAAACTCTAGGGTTTCTTCTAACTACTCTATGGTGGAATATTTGGCCCAAACCCCTTGTGCAATGTCCATGTTGGAAGTGCTTCAGAGTTGTCCTGCTCAGTGAGATTCCCTTTTAGTAGCTTTAGGCAGCATGGATTCTTCGAGTTTGATGGAAAAGTTCAATCTATAAAATGTTAAGATGTTCCTACTGTATCATGTGGCCTTATCAGTAGATGTCATCCATGGTGAAAAAACCATTAGATGAATAGTTGTTGATGAGGGAGATTCCACATATTTCATGTCTATTTCTTGCTGGAAGGATTTGGGTTCCCTAGATCTAGTTCCGTCAAACACCTTGCTTACTACTTTTGATGGGAGGTCTTCCCCCCCGCATGGTATCCCACCAGCTTTTGAGATTAAGTTGGCAAGGAAAGCACTGTTTGTTGAAGTGGATGTGATTGATGCTCCATTGGACTATAACTTACTTCTAGGAGAAGGTGGACTTATGCTATGTGCATGATTGCTTTGGTTGTTCTTTGAGTAGTGGGTTTTTCACATGAAGGAAAGCTGGTTACTGTTGACAACCTCAACTTCACTCAAAGGGGCCGATTGGAAATGAATGAGTCGATAGTTCCATTGGTTGATTAGGTCAAGCTTGCTATAGAGATCTTGGGGGCTGGTATCTATTCATCATTCATGGGCACTTTTGATATCCCAACCCCGATAAATTATCTAGGTTCCACAAGTGTAGGCAAGTCTATCACAATGGTTGTCTATAAAACTGATCCTTGGGTCCTTCCTACCCCTGAAGAACCTCGTGTTCCCTTATCTGTAGTGGAAGTGTCTTACCAAGCTATCATTAACACCACTATTGATCCAATCCCCACTCCTTCTACAGTCTCAGAGGAGTCGAGAGAAGCATACCTTCCTACTTGTGCAGAGAAGTCATTATATTCAGATGATGTCTTAGAAATGATTTTTCCTTCAGATGAAGCCATTTTGGAATCCATGAGTGGGAAAGATAGTATCTTCTCAGATATTCACCATAAATCCTACATCCTTCCAGATCCAATTAGAATTGAAAATCAAGATTTTAATGTGATACTGGAAGATGATGTTGACCTACTAATTAAGCCCTTGCCAAGGGAGGGAATTTTTGTCAAGGGGAATATGGAAAATATTTTTTTAACCATTCCTATCAACATCTCTACAAACTCACACGTCGTAAAAAATGTACATATTGGTGCAAACTGCTCTCTAGAGGAGATCACTATCTATCTTGCCTTATTCAAGGAGTTTCGCGACGTATTGGCTTGGTCGTATGAGGATATTCCAGGCATAGATCCATCGATTGTTGAACATGAAATTTGAACCTATCCTGATTCCAAACTGGTTTGACAAAATATTAGACCTATTAACCCCTGTAAGGCAACAACCATTAAGGCTGAAGTGGAAAAATTGTTGAAAGCTGGTTTCATCTACCTGATTGCTTGGACGGAATGGGTCTCCAACTGTTGGAGACATTTACCACAATACACACTCATTTTAGTCAATTTG
Source organism: Pseudotsuga menziesii (assembly GCA_001517045.1). Lineage (NCBI taxonomy): Eukaryota > Viridiplantae > Streptophyta > Pinopsida > Pinales > Pinaceae > Pseudotsuga > Pseudotsuga menziesii. The sequence goes on along the minus strand of LPNX011113898.1, from coordinate 61,157 downwards.
GCCTAGTTAAACCACTATCCTAAGTTTTATTGACTTAATTGACATCATAGGAGCACTGTATGACATCACCATGAGTACACCCACACTTACCTTTAGTCAAGGAGGCTAACTAAGCCTTCTCCTTCATTCAGGGAGGATAACTAGAGCACTCCGGGGGTGATCTAAGTGTCATAAATGCACTTAATTGTTAAATTATGGTTACAATCAGTTAAACAGGGTAGTGAAGGAACCTCCTTTCATTAAATTGATTATTTAATGATTATTTAATGAACCAGAGTCAATAGGGGTGCCTCCAACCACTTCTCATGGTCAGTTGCACTTCAATTAACCTCATCGGGGTTCATTGGAGTCATTGATGCACTAACACTTGTTCGTTGAATTGTAGTGACATGTGTCTGAGCTACATTTGGTTAGAATCAATCATTTATTGCACTCTGACTTCAGTTAGGGCTCGGTTGAGTCAATTAGGGTTTTGATCAGTGGTTAACTTGAGTGTTCACTATGGCTTACATTTAGTTAAGCTAGACTCACTCATTCAATTCAAATGACCTCCTTGGGAATTCGAATTGTATTGGAATTCATGCATATAGCATGATCATTGTATTGTATCATCAGTAATGTTTTTTTATTACACACAGCTGCTACTTCCATTGCAACACCCTTTTACCAATTTTATGCATATTTATCTGAATTCTTTATAAGACTGTGTTTTTAGTTCCTAGACCACTGTGACAAATTAATATGGTACCAGAGCTCATGGTGGGATGAAGCTCAGATGTCTCAAAAACAAGTTTTTTGACAAATCTTGCATGAAAAATTGAGTGAAGCTCAAAAATTCCAGCACTGCACCAGAAGCCAAGGCTTACCACTTAATACCCTAAGTAAGGAAATTGTTGGTCAAGCTTGCTTGATCAACTATGCTAGGTATGATGAAAGCCTAAAATGTGCAGGTTGTCCAACCTTATGGTGCCCCTTTTGTTGTGATTTGCACGTTTTTAACAGGTGAAAGCATTCACTCCATCAGTCTCATATGGATTCTTCCGTAGAACTCTTGACTCCGTTCAATTTCTACTCATGGAAAGGAGACATGGAGATATAGCTACATGCCAGAGGACTCTATAGAATCACTATGGACACTGAAGAAGAGCCTACTTCTATGATAGAAAAATCTATATTCTTGAACAAGAAAGATGAAGCATTCGGATTCTTGTGCCTCTCTGTTTCCTGGGATCTTTTTTTCCATCTCTCGGGATTGAAGATTTCAAGGGAAATTTGAGACAAATTGAAAACCCTGTATGGAAATCAGGATGATTTGAGAGTATGCTAGCTTTTGAATGAGTTGATGTCTCTCCAGCCTTCCAATTTCGAGACCTTGAATGAATTTTTCACAAATTTCAAGCACATTGTCTTATTGTTGAAGCAATGTAAAGTGGAGAAGGAGGATGATCAGCTCATCCTTGCCATACTCTCCAAACTTGGAGCTGATTATTTGATTTTTGTCTCTACATTTTGTGTGGGGAATATCACAACCCCTAGTGGAAGATGCTGTCAGTCAATGCCTTCATTGAGTCCCTAACAAGTCGACATGATAAGCTTGTCCAGATGGGGATCAATAGATCCTCCCGTGATCAAGCCCTCCATGTGTCGGGGCCCAAATATTTGAAGGATAAAGGAAAGCAGTAGAAGAACCCAAAAACTAAATTTGAATCTCCTAATCCTAAAGTTGAACATGAGCAGCATGAAGAGTCTTCCGGCTCAAAGAAGAACAAAGGAAAAGGGTACCATGGAAAGGAAACAGTCAAGTGTTCATACTGCGGGAAGGGATTCCACCCTGAACATGCCTACATGAAGAAGAAACTTGATGAATCCACCTCTCTCCTTGAGATAAATCACATCAATCTTCTAGAAATCTTTCAGAGGAGAGATCAGCAAGATTGGGAAGCACAACATGAAAGAAGTCATGCCCTCATGGCAAGCAATTCAAAGTCCAAATCACTCTTGATATATTCTGGAGATTCAAACCACATGATGGCTAAAAGGGACTCTTTCACATATTTGTAGATTGACAAATCCATCCCCATCCACATGCGAGATGACTCCACCATCATTTCAGAAGGACAAGGTACTGTTGATCTTGAGAATGGTTATTTTTCAAATGTTTTGTATGTACCATCTCTGGCATCAAACCTCCTGAGTGTTTATAAAATGACACATATGGGAGTTCCCAAGAGAGTATCCTTCATTCTAAATGGTAGAGATCATAGCACTTGCATCTGGGAAACTTGTAGCTAAAGGCCTTGCAAACCATCATGCAAAATCTTATGAGTTCTCTCATTTTGTGGTGGATGCAAAGCCCACTGCATTACTGACTCATGGAAATGAAGCTAGTAGACTGTGGAAATAGAGGTTTGGCCATATCAAATTCAAATACTTGCATCAATTATAGAAACATTCTATGGTTGAAGGCCTCTCGATCATCAAGGCAACCATTGGAATTTGCAAGGGCTGTGTTGTTGGAAAGCACTCTGAGCACAAGTTCGATCGGAGGAAGGAAAGACGAGCATCATGCATCTTGGGGCTGATACATTATGATATCAGTGGTCCCATGCATATCACATCCATGAATGGATCAAGGTATCTTGTGACTTTCATTGATGATTTTTCCAGGTACACATGGGTCTTCTTTATCAAAAAGAAGTTCGAAGTCTGTGAAAAATTCACTGAACTAAAGGCCTTGATGAAGATGCATCTAGACAAAAGATCAAGATCTTGAGATATGATAATGGAGGGGAGTATGTCAGTAATTAGTTTCTACACATAACATATGTTCTGAAGGTGGTATTCAGTTCCCTACACTCCCCAACATAATGGTGTAGCGGAAAGGAAGAATCGGTCTCTCAAGGAGATGACCACCTGTATGTTGGAATCAAAGAAGTTGGCTACAAATTTGTGGGCTGAATCCATCCATGCTGCAGCATATATTTAGAACATATTTCCACACTCATCTTTGAAATGGAACACCCCTTTCAAAGAATACTTTGGACACAAGCCGAATGTGTCGAATCTGCGGGTGTTTGGGTCCATTACATGGTCCCGAATTCCTCTTGCTAAAAGGAGGGATTTGCAACCTCAAAGCATAGAATTTATATTTATTGGGTATCTTGATGATTAAAAAGGTTTCAATATGCTGGATATCAAAACAAAACATATCATCATCGAAAGGATTGTCAAGTTCGATGAACCTCTTCAGGAGGTGGAACTAGTGAAGGAGAAAACTATTGAATTTCCTTCCTATTCTACCGAATATTTGGATGATGAAATTGGGGGTGATGACCCTGATTTGGATCCTCTAATTTATGATATCATTTTACAGAAAACATCATATTCTGAATTAGAGCCTGAAGTACAAAATTATCTCCCAACTTGGGCCCAATAGACACTCTCCTCCACAGGAGATAACATTGGAAATCTGGATGATCCAAGGAGAACCCGGTCCGATTTCCAAAGAGCAGGTATTGCGCTCTCTTGTCCTGATTATTTGCTGTCCAAATATTTTTATTTGATGATAATTTTAGACCCTAAGTCCTACTACCATGCTCAAAAGGATCCGAGATGGCAAGTTTCCATGGATGAAGAGATGAATTCTCTTCAGGAAAACACTACTTGGGAGCTAGTTTCTCTTCCTCCATGAAGGAAATTGGTTCAATGCAAGTGGTTGTTTCAGAATAAAGTTACTACAGATGGAAACACCTACAAATATAAGGCAAGGCTGGTGGAAAAAGGTTTCTCCTAGGTCCAAGGTGTGTACTACCATGATACTTTTGCACCAGTTGCAAAAATGGACTCCATCCGCCTAGTTTTGGCAATTTCAGCATCTAAGCACTAGGAAGTGCTTAATTCATCCTTTGTGCATAGATATATTCATGAAGAGATATAAATGAAGCATCCCGAGGGATACATTTCTGATCCATCTTTGTTTTGCAAGCTAAAGAAGTCACTATATGGATTAAAACAGGCCCTAAGAGAGTGGTATTCCAAGATGGATGCCTTCCTTCTCTCACAAAAATTCCAAAGGTGTAGATCAGATCCAAATGTGTATATACAGTAGTCTAATGGTTATTTGATTATTATTATTTTATATGTTGATGACTTACTGATCGCAGGTAGCACAGTTGCTTCTATTTCAGTCATCAAAACTGCTCTCCACAATGCATTTGAAATGAGCGATTTCAGGCTCTTAAAACAATTTTTGGGGCTCGAAATTGAGCAAAATTATGATGGGATAGTGGTCAATCATTCCAAATACATATCATACCTGTTATTAAATTTTAACATGGATGAATGTAGAGCTGATCCATTCCCTTTCCTTTCAGGGATCAGCCTTGAAGACATTAGAGGAAATTTGGGGTCTAAAATGGGCCTTATAAGAAAACGTGCCAAAATTAGTTTTTGTGAGTTGGAATTCAAGAACCAATAGAATTTCAATAAAATAAGTCAACCATAATGGTTGAATTGACATATTTGTCATTAAAAAAAACTACTTTTTTTGTTCGTATTTTCGACATATCTCATTGTGTTTTTACTCAAATTTCGATCAGGAGAGCTCCTTGGATGCGGAATTTGATTCTGCATCCAACGAGTACCCACACTACATACTTTTGATGGACCTCGCTACCCCAAAAACAAGAAATACCTGAAACAATGTGATGATGACATCATCATCACGCTTTTTCAGGTATTTCTTGTTTTTGGGGTAGCGGGGTCCATCAAAAGTATACAGTGTGGATACTCGTTGGATACAGAATCAAATTCCACATCCAACGAGCTCTCCTGATCGAAATTTGAGTAAAAAAACAGGGAGATATGTCGAAAATACGAACACAAAAAGTAGTTTTTTCTTTCTTCCTCCAAAATTAATCAATATTATTTTATTATTTTAACTATTATTTTATTATTTTGACTATTATTTTATTATTTTCCTTAGGAGGCCCATTTTAGACCCCAAAATTCCTCTAATGAGGAAAAAGCACACCTCCCATGGACTGCACTATTTATCGACAGCTGATTGGTAGCTTGTTGTACTTGACTCATTCCCAACCTGATATCTGTTATGCCATGAATGCTGTATCAAGATACATGCAGCAGCCCCAAGTTATTCATTGGAAGATATCCAAGAGGATCCTCCTATACATTCAGGGAACAAGCACATATGGCATTCACTATGCTGCAAACTCCAAGCTAGAGCTAGTTGGATACACAGATTTCGATTGGGCAGGCCACTCTATTGATCGGAAGTCTATTTCCAGATATGTCTTCATGTTTGGTGGTGGATCCATTTTCTGGTCTAGCGAAAAGCAAGCCTCCATAGCATTGTCTTTAGCAGAGGCCGAGTATCGAGGAGCGGTGAATGCTTACATCCAAGCTGTTTGGTTGCAAGGAATTCTTTTAGAGTTTGATCTTGGTAGTACTTTGTCCACTATCCTCTTTTGTGATAGTCAAAGTGCTATTAAGATATCCACAAATCCAGTTACCAGGAAGAGGACCAAGGATATAGATATTCACATGCACTATATCAGGGAGCTAGTGCATGATAGGACCATCATTCTGCAATACTACCCGATTGATGAGTAGATTGCAGACATATTCACCAAGACCTTTTCAAAAAAGAAGTCCACTTACCTCTGTTCACTGTTGGGGGTGAGTTGATCAGGGTGATCCAACTACTTTCAGTGTTTAGCTTGAGGTGGGGGTTTTCCCACTGGGTTTTCCCTCTTTTCCTCACTTAGTTTGTTTTGAGCATCATTTTCAGTTTCAGTATTGTACAGGGTGACCTATGGGCTTTGTTGCTAGGTCCCTAGCAGTCTTATGCACTTTATGTTTTCTAATCCTCCTGAGTATAGCTTAAGAGGTGGTGTTGGAGACATTTACCACCATACACACTCATTTTCATCTATTTGGACTACATAAACCACTATCCTAAGTTTTATTGACTTAATTGACATCAGAGGAGCATTGTATGACATCAACATGAGCACACCCACGCTTGCCTTCAGTCAAGGAGGCTAACTAATCCTTCTTCATTTGGGGAGGCTAACTAGAGCACTCCAGGGGTGATCTGAGTGTCATAAATGCACTTAATTGTTAACTGATGGTTACAATCAGTTAAACAGGGAAGTGAAGGCACCTCCTTTCATTAAATTGATTATTTAATTATTATTTAATGAATTAGAGTCAACAGGGGCACCTCCAACCACTTCCGATGGTTAGTTACACTTCAGTTAACCTCATCAGGGTTCATTGGAGTCATTGATGCACTACCACTTGTTGGTTGGCTTGCAGTAACATGTGTCTGAGCTACTTTCAATTAGACTCAGTCATTTATTGCACTCCAACTTCAGTTAGGGCTCAGTTGAGTCAATTAGGGTTTTGATCAGTGGTTAACTTGAGTGTTCACTGTGGTTTACATTCAGTTAAGCTAGACTCACTCATTCAATTCGAATGACCTCCTTGGGAATTTGAATTGTCTTGGAATTCATGCATCTGGCATGATCATTGTATTGTATCATCATTATTTTTTTTTATTATACAGAGTTGCTACTTCCACTATAGCACCATTTTTCCAATTTTATGCATATTTGTCTGAATTCTTTGTGAGACTATGTTTTCAGTTCCTAGACCACTGTGACAAATTAATACCAACCCTACTCCCATTTATATTAAATAAGGTACGATACATGTATGTACCAATTTTTGTGACTTAAACAAGGCATTTCCCAAGGACAATTACCCCACACCTTCTATAGATCAAATCATCGATGCTTGTGTGGGGAGTGAATTTTTTTTCGTTTGTAGATTTTTTTTTAGGTACAGTCAAATTCAAATTAAGCCAGAAGACCAACATAAACTGGATTTTATTTTTCCTTAGGGTACATTTGCGTACAGAAAATTCCCTTTGGATTGAAAAATAGGGGTTTCCTTTCAGAGTTTAATGAATTTGCTTTCCATGACATTAAGAACATTGTCGAATCATACCTCGATGATTTTCCTGCCCATTCTCATAAGAGGATTGATCATCCAGATCATCTTCACTTGATTTTCAAACGATGTAGACATTATAAAATATGCTTGAATCCCCACAATTGTTTTTTCTGCGTCAAGTCAAGACGGCTACTTAGGTTCATAGTTTCAAAAAACGTTATGTAGGTGGATCCTTTGAAAGTAGAGGCCATTGTAAATATTCCTCCTCCTAATTCTATCAGGAAAATCCAAAGCCTACAAGGAAATTCTAACTTCCTTTGAAGTTTATCATTAATTATCCCAAGATCACTAAGGGTTTCATTCGCCTATTGAATCAGGACATGCCATTTGTATGGGATGAAACCGTACAACTTGATTTCGAGGCATTAAAGAAAGATTTGTTTTCAGCTCCTTTGTTACGCCCGCCAGATTACTCTCATGATTTTATATTGTATCTGGCTGCATTGGAATCAACCATTGGGGTATTATTAGTCCAGGAAGATGAAAATATCCAAGAGCATATTTTCTATTACCTTAGTCGCACACTGGCTGGTCCTAAACTTTGATACTCCCATGATAAAAAGTTGGATTTAGCAGTTGTTTATGTTGTGCAAATATTATGTCACTACATCCTGCTGAGGACCACTATAGTAGTGGTAGATGTTAATCCCTTTCAGTATGTTTTGTCTCGATGCATAATCAAGGGGGAATTCAATAAGTGGATAGTCATTCTCCAAGATTTTGACTTCGATTTTCAATCTTCCAAATCTAAAAATTCCTTGGTTTTTGTAGAACTTATTACAAAATTTCCAAATGAAAAGAATGTAGTAGTTGAAGAAGAATCATTACCAGATGAGTGTATTTTTTTATTCCAATCTCTAATCCTTGGTACAGATATATACTTCTTGATCTCCAGACTTTGAATTGTCCTATATGCTTCTCAAGGAAAAAGAGACGTAAACTGCACATTCATGTGGAAAACTACCTTATCATCGAGGATACTTTGTACTGTAGAGGGGTAGACTCTGTTTTGCGTCAGTGCCTCACCCACGAGGACGCTAAGCTTGTACTAAATGATTCCCATAATGGAGCATGCAGGGGTCATTGATCTAGGTTAGCAATGGCCCAAAATATTTTACGTGCCAATTATTTCTGGCCCATGATCTTTAAATATTGTGTGGAGGTTGTGAAGCATTTTAATCCATGTCATCTCTACACCAAGAAAATGCGGTCGCATCCTGCTTTTTTATTTCCCATTATCACGGTGGGCCCTTCACTAAGTGGTGGGTGGATTACGTGACATGAAACATAGTTTCGGCTGGCGGCACAAATATATCATTGTCGATGTTGATTACTTATCCAAGTGGGAAGAGGCAATGCATACCTTCAGGGATGACAATGAAACTGCATCTTTTTTCGTATTCAACCATATTATCACTCGCTTTGGAATTCCAAAGGATATTGTCACTGACCATGGAAGTTATTTCCAAACTAGCATGATGACAAAATTGGCTACTATGCTAGGGTTTAAGCAAGATCACTCATCTTCCTTCTACCCACAAGCGAATGGGAAAGTTGAGGCCTTGAAGACCATTCTTAAGCGTACTATTAATGCAACCCAATCAAATTTGCACATCATGTTATATCTTGCACTTTGGAAATACCAGACCAATGTTAAAACTGCCATGGGGTTTTCACCTTTCCAACTCGTTCACAGGGTGGAAGCAATAACTCCGATTGAGTGTGAAATTCCATCACTTAAAATTAATATTCATGTGCTACCACACATGGCTGAATTAGAAGAACATTTGCTACATTTGAAACATCTAGATGAACAACACAGAGATGCGTTGATAGAAAAAAATAGTGTTAAAAACCAGTATGATAAATTGGTCAAACCTAGAACATTCTATTGGGGGAGCTTGTGTTGCTATGGGATCAGGACAAAGAACCCCTGTGGGCAAGAACGTTCAAGTCCATGTGGTCAGGACCCTATATTTTTTCAAAGGATTTGGAAAAATGGGCATATGAGTTAACTGATTTTGATGGAAACAATTTTCTTGAGCCTAGAGATGGGATCTACTTGAAGAAGTACTATGCCTAGGGTTAGTACTTTTTCTTGTATTTTATTGTATTTAATTTTATGTACAATAGTTATCTGATTGGTGTTCTTATATCATTTGGTTATTGTTACAGATGCCATCTGAGTGGTTCGTAGGTTTTGCAGATGGCGCTAGTCGTCAAACTTGTAACCTAGCTTCATCTGCATGGATCATCTATTCACCCTCAGGACAGCTAGTTTCCTCTAGAGGTGCTTGTCTAGGTCCTGCTACCAATAATGTGTCTGAGTACAAGGCTATTATTGAGTTATTATGGGATTCCTTGTCACATGGTATCACCCAGTTGAAAGTCAAACTTGAATCTCAACCGGTAGTTTCCCAGCTCAATGGATCTTATCAGCTACAAAACCCTACCTTGTTATGTCATTTTTTGTAGGTTAGATTACTTGAAAGAAATTTTGATTATATTTCATTTAATCATATTCCACGTAATGAAAATACATTAACTGATGCATATCCGAACTATATTGTAGATTGGCACATAACACATATTTTGTAAAATATACACAACATATACACTTAGAACACATGTAAATAAACAGATAATATATATATATATATATAGATAGATAGATATATAGATATAGATATGAAACAATCTATCCATAGATAGGTTGAGTTTTGATCCTAAGATCCAGTCCTAACTGTGTAAATATACAAAAATATACAAAAATTTGGACCGCCATCCATAAAATGCCTATGGATCTAGGCCTAGTCACTTGCATCACCAGCATCATCATCATCATCATCAACTTCTTTAGCTACAACATCCCCTTTGGATTCTATATACACTAGAATGGCCCTGGCTGCACTCCTCATGAGGCGTATCCAGGTAGGTGGAATCCCTACAACAAATTATTGCATGATAGTAGGAATCTGCTCTATCCATATGGTTAGAACTCTTTGGGTCATCTTGGCCAGCTTTCCCTCGAGTACCCTCATCAAACCCTGGTCTCCACCTGGTACAGGGCGTACATACATCCCGGTATTCCCATCAAGGAAGATATGTCCAACATCTACATTTTACACATTAAAATGGATTAAAAAACTCTTATACATATGTATATAGTTTTATGACAAAATTCATAAAAATTTAAAAAACAAAAAAAATAAAAATACCTATCTCTCCCTACATTCATCATGGCAAGAGGATGAGATCATTATCTCCTTGAAACTCTAAACCTCTATCAGGAAACTGCTCAAGTATTGGTAACTATCATCCCCACCACACATAGAATTCATCATCGTACACACCCAGGACTGATCCTCTGCCTCCTTGGTGAAGGAAGACTTCTCCCCACCTGGTAAACGTAGGTTGGAAAAAAGAGAAAGGTCGAAGTGGTACTGCAAGGCTGATTGCGGGCACTCTCTCAAAAAATAAGGCCACTAATACACTCGAATACCCAAAATTCTTGTGAAGGCCTCTCTTACGGTTAGAGAGTTGTTTTTTCATAATCGGGATTATACCCGAGCACCAATCAAACACAGTCCGCTATGAACACTCCATTGCCACCCTCATTTGTGTCCGAGTGGTGAGATGTAATGATGAAGATCCTACAACCCGTACTATAGTACTTAACTCTACCTAAAGTGGGAAGTTGACAATATGAGCAATTGGGATGCATGATCCTTTCTTTTGAATCCCAGGTGTGTAGTAGGCATCCACATAATCTTGGACACTTATGGGGTCACCACCTCTTCCAGTGCCTTCGAGTTTGAAAGCCATTTGCCTGTGAGACAACCGCATGATGAAATATATGTCTTCTAAATCTATCTCCAATATCTCACCTTGAAGATCAAAAGTTTTGAGGTCATGATACTAATAGCTAATCAAGTTTTCAAGCAAGTGGACATTGGCCCGCATTGGAGATGTGCAAATGAAATTTAGTAACCCGCATTACTGTAATGCATGCACAGTGGGGGAATCGCCAAGGTCCCCGTGGTTCATATCTTCATGTTCTCATTCCATCCATTCTGAAACCATGGTTGAATCTACCCATTTGACCATTATTAATCATTGTAAAATACCAATTTCTTTTCATTTTGACATATTTTAAAATTCTATGTGTTACTCAATACACACAACTATCTTTTAGATTGGTTGCATGTGACACGTAGGTTTCCTTCGAGCAGGTCACGTGTACGCAGCTGTATAAGTTTCCTACTGGCGTGTACCATGCACCATCCCTAGGGCGGGCTCAAAACTTAAAAATTGGCATGGAATTAAAAATTAAAATAGTTGGAATGCAAGAAAGGAGAAATCTAGCCTGACACTTGCGGAATTAGAAATCATCTACTGGTTTTTCTGTATTGAGCAATCCAAGTCAGAGGTAAAATATTGCTAAATTGGGTAAAAACATGAAATGGTATGTTTTACTTCTATTTTGAACTATATATAGGAAAATTTTCAATTTGTAGGTTTTAAACCTATAGTTTGAAAATTATTTTTATAATTGAACTAATACCATGTCCTTTTTTCCTAATGGAATAGGTTCGAAGTCTTTTAAAAGTTGTTATCTGCTCATATAGGGTAGAATTAGGGTTTTTCATATGTCATGTTGCATCTATTCCTTATCTTCTCTTAACCCTAGGATGACTTCTTTGACCACAAACTAGCATGTTTAACCATTTTTACCCCGTCTACATCATTGGTCTTTCATGGATAGAGCCTCCCTTCCATGAGTACCCTAGTTTAGAACACTTTTTGGTCTTCTGATACTCATTCCACATTTGTCATAGGTTTAGGGGAGCCTTTAGATATTTTTCATGCCAAATTGAGCCTCATATAAGCTATCCCTTTTTATAAGGCTCCCTTCCCTTATGGAGTTTCTTTAGGCCCATGTTTAACTCCTCAAAATAGACTTGACTACCAAGTAAACTTGTCCATTCAGGATCGATAAGAATATGTGAATGGGCATCCACATTGGTGGTATTTTATCACTTTTTCAGACCATGTGGAATAATATGAAAAAGGAACACTCTTGTTTCTTTGGAATTGAGAAGAGTATTCTCAGCTATAGGTTTATCGCTTTTCCAAACTTAAGGGACTAAATTTACAAAAAAAGGAGCGCCTAGTATGAGCTTAGTTTTCTCTTTTTCATGCTCTGTACCTAAACATGAAAATGATTCCAAGTGTACATTATGTATTTTTCATGATATTTAAACCCTAAATAACAAAACATCGAGTTTACTGTTGTAAGCACCATTTCTTGTAACCAAATGGATCTTTTCGAGTGATCTTGCCTTCCTTCACGCTCGTAAAACTCAGGCTATATGCTTCTTTTGAAGGGGCCTTGGGTAGGTGATAATTTAACCTTTTTTGGACTTTCCTGACTGAGTATGAAAAAGGTGCATCTTACTTCTTCAAAAGCTAAGAGAGTTCTTTTGTGGTGTGTTTTATACTTTTCTGGCCTCAGGAGACTAAACTGGACAAAAAATCACCCCCCTGGAGTCTTCTTCGAAGTTTTCAGACTCTTTAAATATGAAAACACCAGTGATCATGTACTATTTCAGGCTCATAAAATACAAGAATCACTAAATTTATCACGCATATTCTCTCCCCTCTTCAAGCTTGTAAAAAATGAATAGAAACCTAAGTTGACTTTCCTGGACTCGTTAAAATTTATAGGAAAGATAAGGAAGAAGTACTCTCTTTGGTTTATAAATAGTGGCAGCATGTCATCCTTGAACATAACACTCTCTGTACTTTTTGATACTCATGTTTTGGTTTATACTTTTAGCTCATCTATCATTTCGATTCTTTACTCCTCCACTTGTCCTTTATACTTGGGGAATCTGATCATGTCCCCTACATGAAATATAAGTCTAGTTGTTCTATCTACAAGTTAGAAAAAATATTCGGTCGTCTATGTTTTGTGCTCACTGTTCAAGGATTTATCTCTCCATCTAACCATTATCCTAATTCCATCATTATCCTATCTGACACTACTACATTTCGACCAAAAATCCGACGGCCGTATTGTCGGATTTTCGACACTTCCCTATCGCATGTACGACACTATGATTTTTTTTAAGCGTCGGTGAATTGCCGTCGTTTATCCGACATCTTTCCCATCCGTCAGTTAAGCGACAGCTCAGTTTACTGTCGGTTAAATGTAAATCGTCAGTTAAGCGACGGTTTTGAAATTTTTTTTTTTTAAAATTGCCTGCAGCCGTCGCTTAAGCGACGGATTTGAAAATTTTTTAAAAAAAATTGCCTGCAGCCGTCGCTTAAGCGATGGTTTTGAAATTTTTTTTTTTTTAAATTTGCCTGGTAGCCTTCACTTAAGCCACGGTTTTGAAATTTTAAAAAAAAAAAAAAAATTGCCCGTAGCCGTCGCTTAAGCGACGGTTTTTGAAATTTAAAAAAAAAAAAATTACATATATCAAGACTAAAGTCCTTACCTCCAGAGAATCTACCGCCTCCGCCACCAAAACCTCTGCCACCACCTCCATCTCCAAAGCCTCTGCCTCCTCTTCTACCACTTCCATCACGTCCTCCACTTCTTGTCATTGCTTCTTCAACAGACAACTCATCAGTGCCCAACTCCAGTGCCTTTGATAGAGAAGAATCGTCCTTAAATTCAACATAAGCAAACCCGTGACACAATTTCGCAAAGTACAATATGAACAAGAGTCAGATGGCTCCCAACTACTAGTTTAGTATGATTATCTGAAAATAAAATCACTAACTCACCCCTTGAAGGTTCCCGAGTCATAGTCCTTTGGAATTCGAATATTCTCAATACATCCACAATCTTCAAAACCCTCTTGCAATCTATTCCGAATTTGGATTTCATAAAAAATACAAGGGAAATGATGCAGTCATTGTTTGCAAGAGATGTCAGAAGAACAGTTCATAAACAAAAAGAACCCTACAAAACTTACATCATCCTCCTCTTGATTCTTGTCAAATCCCCTAACAAAAATAGTACAGCCAGATTTTTGATCATGTTGATCATTCCTGCATTACATTCAATAATTTAGCGATCAGTACATTTTAAGCCCAATAACAATATACACTCAGAGAAACAATTGCTATCTTATACCTGGACTTAAAATCTGGTTTCGATCTAGAAGCACCACGCTTCGTAGCAAAATCAAGTCTGACAGCACACCCGAGCAAATCTTGCCCATTTTTTTCCATTGCCTAAAAGCCAGCACATGAATTACCACTTAAACCTTGTATGTACAGAAACAACCCTCATTATCAAGGAAATGGAAAAAATCCGATCCATGAAAAACCACCAGTTAAGCTACTCGATATTATGATTAATGACCACCAAAGAGCATGCTTGCTTTGCTAATATATGTTTTAGCAATGATAGGATTTTGTCTCAGAATGCTAAACCGAAGGAATACGATGAAAAGACGACAAATTCCAAATTCTCTAAGTGGAATATTCCAGCTTCAGCATTATTAAGAGATTTTTCAGATACGAGTTGTATTGGAGAATCCATAAATAATGGCAAGAACAGTAATCATTTGAAGAAACCAATTAATTCAAAGCATAAGATACCTATAAATATCTAGCAATTTCATTTTATATGAAACCAAATATATGTTCATAATAAAACATAAGTGACCCTAGCCTACACAGGTAAGAAAGATAAACCCATCCAATTATATTAAAAGTAATGATCACAATTTAAACCCCAAGTGCGTATGGCCTACACAAGTAGAAAAGGTAAACCCATCCTATTTCACTTAAAATGAATGATACAATGCAAGGTGTTTAAGAAAATGAAGAAAAAATGCACCAAATACTCCAAAGCTGGATACCTTGGCAGTTGCTTCTTCGGTTGCAAATTCCACATGCCCATAACCTCTATAGGAACCATCATCCCGTGTAGCCAGCCGTACATCAACTACCTCTCCAGCATCTTGGAAAAATTCAACACTGAAAAGAAAAGCTAAGAACTCAAACTGAGAGAAGGCCACTTACCAAATTCTAGAAGTAACAACCACAATACTAGCTAATAATATTGAGAGCTACCAAAATATGTCTAAACAAAAACTAAGTCAGAGAAACGTACATGCTGTCTGAATCAATAGAAAAGCACAGATTTCCTACAAAGAGTGTCTTTACTCCAGGATTTGCTGGTGTCTTTGGTGTCTTTGGCATCAAAGCCTGCAAATCAGAACAAAATCTGGCATTAATAACAATCTTAACAAAAAATGAAAACCCCAAGTGTTGCTGTGTTGACACCTATAGTTAGAACCTGCCTATGTTTTATTCTGCCAATGGTGTTGTACTTAAGAGACCCATATTTTGTATAAAATGCCACTTTCATTTGTTGTTTGTTTATAATAACATTAAGGAATAATTATATCAGAATACTATAAAAGTGTGAAGTCGCAAAATAAATGGATTCACGTCTACAGAAATTGCCACATAGAAGCATATCAAAGTAAAAAGAGAAATAGATTTTTGGAGGATGGGTATCATTCTGTAACCCTTCCGTCTCAATGTCAAACTAGGACAGTAAGGATAAAAAAAAAAAATATCAACATCAGGGATCTATGGTTCAATTGTTCAAAATTGTTCTTTGTAACCTCTTTTCTTCATTGCCCCTTCTATAGCAGTCCCAAATGTCAGTTCAAAGGTGTTCTATCTCAAGGGAGTTACTCTTCCATGATGCCTCAAAATTCTAGCCCTATTTTGCATTAAAAATCCAAAATGCTCATCCTTCTCTGTTCATCCTCCCTGTTGATTGGGTGTTATACTCTGTTCTGTTGCCAACACCTCAAGCAGGGCATATAACTGTTTCTAGCAACATGATTTCATTTTCTGTTATGTTTTTTAGTTGTAGAGATGAGGATACCAGGTGTTTCTGCATTCTTATGATTTGACAACATTTGTAATTTAGAATGCTAAGGCCTGACACACAGCCATAGTGTATCACTAGAGTAGAAAGGACCTCGTACAGGGCTTTGATCTCTTATGCAGAGAAGGACCTCGTAAAGGACCTCGTAAAGGACCTCGTGCATGGGTGTTGATCTCTTATGCAGAGAAGGGAGGGTGAAAGAATCATGCAAGATTTTAAAGGCAGCATTGAAGAAGGGAATTGTGGCAGATGAAGTTGTTTGTGCAAAAGTAATTTATTGCCTGTGCAGAGAAGGTTGTTTGGATGAAGCTTTAGAACTATCATAGGGGTACAAAGTTTAGAGGAATTGTGAGCAAAGAAAACATAGGGAACCTGAACAAACTTTTTATGAGCTCCTCGTTGCATGGTTTCCCATCACATGTTCATCCAGGGAGTGCAGCTATGGTCTCTTCTACCCTCTCTGTTGAGGTATTTTTGTATACAATTGAGCAATTTTTCAGAGCAAGAGATGCATTAGGGGGAATTCAGGTTGATGCAGAAGTTTTCAATAGTTTGCTTGAGGTCATAATGACCATAAAGTTTGATAGGCTATTTGAGGGTATACATGATAAATGTAGAATCTTGTTCAATAATTTAATTCCCTCTATAGAAGAGAGATGTATGTATAGTGATCTATGTTTGTTGAAGAACATGGAAAGCCTGGTAAAAGAAATGAACTCAAGCAAGGAGGTTAACTTATCTATCTAAAGAGCATCTACTTACAAGTGCAACTGATATGGTGGAATGCCTGAGAACGGATCCTAGTAAAGTCATTTTGCTTAGGTTTCATTTGGGGAACAATGAGGACTCATTGATGTTGAACCAATCCAACAAGTTCCAAGAATTTCTTGGAGGCAATGGTAACTTTTTGCCTTTAATTGATGCTTTGGATGGATGCCATAATGAGTCAGTGAATACGAAGGTGCTATAGCTGTTTGTTAATCTTTTAACAGGTGATCTGAGTTATATTATTTTACGTTATTGGAAGATTCAATTATTGATGCAGTATTAGTACCCATCTTACGTGCTCGGTTAGTTCTTTTTGTACTATCACAACATGGCATGTTGTATAGGAAACAAATAGAAGTAGAGGGTTATATTGGAGCTCAAGTTTTGGCAGAGACTATCCATCTCCATGGTAGAGATGTGCAGTCAAAAGGTATATCTTTGTGTTTCACATCAGCCTACATATTACTTTTCCTCTCTTATCATGATGGTTCAACTTTGATTGGGCATTTGAATCCTGATGCGAAATCTATTAGCAAAGTATCAAGTGTTCTTGAGGGTGATCAAGATGGTCAATTAAGGCCTATTGGACTACATCACTGGAAGGAGTTGCTTTATGGCAGTGGTTTCTTTTCCTGCCTCTCTAGTTTGAAGTCGAACTCTCCACTTACTGTGTCTCTTGGTCCTGAAGGGTGATGAACTGCAGGTGCAGGATAATCAAGCTCCAGAACTGAATCTTCAAATACCGGTTTGCCTCCAAAGAGAGGCTGAGCATGGAATGTGTCTTTCAATGGTGTTTTTTCTCCAGAGAGAAATGGAGCATGGAATGCAACTACCACCAAACTTAATTGAAATTTTGTGGAACCAAAATCCTTCAAATTTAGGAGGTATGATCTGTAACAGATCTAGCTAGAAGAAGCCAACAGTCAACATGGCCCTCTCCAAATGCATTGGAAGAATAAGCCCAGTCAACAAGACATTTCAGCACCACAATTTCATAACTACCGAGCCAATGAATGGGCAGTTGGCCAACAACTTTCCTGGCCAAGGGAAAAAGAGGCCATTCTTTTTCCAGCTGAAAAAGAAAAACAGAAAGGGAGTTCACAGCCAAATGTTGTAGGAGACTCAAAACCATCTGTATGCAGACATGGTAACCAAATGCAATGAATCTGAGACATAGAGCTCTGTAACCATTAATGGCCTTCAATAAAACCGAGTATTTGTTTGGAAGTGGAATTTGTACATCCCAAGAGGGTTTTCTCCACATAAATGATAAACCCTTGCATTAATGTGTGCATTCTGTATTTTGTGACTTCATTATCATTTCATTGATAGTAGAATCTTGAATGCAGGCATTGTTCCTTCTGTCACCGTAATCTCAAATTTCAGTGTTACTGTATGCATGTTAGAAGCTCTGTTATTAGTTTCTATTTCCCTGGTATACCTGCTGAATACATTATCGGCAGTTATTGAAGACACAAAATGTTGCACAAATTAAGCCTATTCAGTAATGCATCGGTAAAAAACGTACAGTGTTTCATCACTAAAATGCAATCTCTGTAATTTCAGATCAAAAAGGTAAAAGGAAGCTACCATATTACAAGGATCGAATTAACAAGAAATCTATAGAAAAAGACTTCCTCTATGAAATTGCACATGCAAGCTAGGAGCAAGAACTTGAAAAGCCTAGGAAAATACTCAGCCTTGAAATAAAAATAAAATGGAACACGTGTCAAGTAATATGTGATACCAGTGAAATCCAAGTAAACAAGCATATACCACTGGATGATTCAACAGGTAGGCAGGAGTATGTATGATGTGATCAGGCTGACAATGACAGGTTAATGCTTCTTATAAAAGAACAATGTCAATATAGAATGTGCATAACGTTTGCCTCATAGCTGATGTCACTCAAAACTGAAATGAAAAATCTATACCTGAGCAGACTCCTATTGTTCACCAAAAGAAAGTGGCTAAATATTAAAGACCAACTCTTGGGAAAGTAATGTTGATTTTGTTAAAACTTACTTGTCCTGTAGACCAAGATCCTTCTCAATTCGTAGTTTATAATGTCAGTTGTATAACTTTATTCCTTGATGTTTTGCATAGCATTATGACCAAGTTACCCCAAATAGTGCTTAACATATCAAATTTTGATCTAAAATAGGGCAGAAGTTATCACAGCAAAATCTGTTCCCAGAAATTAGAATAAAATATAGTTGCTTGCCCGCCTTATTCACCAACACCCAAATTTGTGAAGTCAAGTGATTTTGGAAAATAGTTGCTTAGAATACGCCCCTGCATCTCATCTTCCAACTGAGATCCTTCTACCTATGTCTAGTGAGCTAGCTATTAATGCCTACACCAAACGATCCATTAAGGTGATCCAGATACCCCATCCATTATAAAACATTGTATTTCCAATCACTATTTTCAACTCATAGGTGAGAAACTTAGATCATACAATTTGAACAGATTTTAAGAGTACTCCAGTAAGACTGCCATTATAGCAAAGATGATTCATAAATCTATATTTAAGTAGGAGGAGAGTGCTCCACTTTGAGTTTATTTTGAGCAGCTTTCACACTTATTTTTGGCAAAAGGAGGCACCGACCATGGAGTTCTATTCATGACGCTTGTTTGCTTGTTTTTGGTATCCATCTACTCTCATTGGTGTTTTCAACTGCTTTTACTTCAATTTTCTGAGTTGTTTGACCTCAAGAATCACCTGCTCAATCAATTATTAACTATATCAACTCCATAACCCACAGAATTCAAGGCACTAGGGTCATAAATCATTTTTCAGAGTTATACTTCATTGTTTTTAAGGTTCTTTACACACAGATATACACTTTTCTAGCAAATATTTGAGGTATTTTTTGGAGATTTGCATGGAAATCGAGGTTATTTGATATATATAAATGTACATCTGCATAGTATTCACTCTATGGAATTGATTTAATGTAGATTCCAAGTCTGATATTTAATTTACATCAAGCTGTACCACATATCTGAAGTAGTTTTTGGCAGGTAAAGTTTGATCTTTATCTTCAGATTGCATGGAGGTGACAATGTACCCTCCCTGGTTCACTTTGAAACTCTTCCAATTCCAAGTGTTAACATTATTCATATGTGAATGCTATCTGTCACGAAATATCTTGTACTCTGAGGCTATCAGTGGGGCTCAAAAAGGGGGAAATTGATACCAAGTTAGATTAAGATGGTGTGAAACATTCGGTTATGGAATCTAATTGTCACCAACTTTAAAAACATAAGTGTTGAAAGAAAGAATAGATCCAAAATAGATCTAGAAAAAAACTACATAGAGCCTTATCCATTATAAGACACATAAATCATCAGAGTGAAAGATGCAGAGATGTTGACATAGAACAAACATCATTAAAACATATGAGAAGGTGGCAGTCCCATAAACTAAAATATATAATAAAAGAAAGTGTAATGGGTCCTCTCAAGATAGATATCCAGTAGACTAAAACAAATCCCAGAAAACACAATAACCATGAATGAAGCTTAATATAGCACAGTAGTTCCATTTTATTAGCAATCAGGGCAGTACACCAGATCCCTGAGAATTATAAATAGCGATACTCCACAATATATCTCTAAGACACAGATAAACGGAGAAGGGGTCATAGCCACAAAATGTCTTCAATATAATGTATCAAATAATGGAGGGATACATCAACAAGAGGCAGAGTTGCAAAAATTGCTTTAAGTGAACCTGAGACATGGCTACAATCCCAGAGACTCGAGAAGAGGAATATGTAAAACAGGAGGAGGTTTGACAGAACTAAGAAAACATACTCATAGACTATGTGTCGATCCTCTGTTACAGCCTTGTGGATGAATGATATAAGCTCCTTGATCTCTCTGTTCTCCTAGATCTGTGGAAGCCAAGAAGCTCTCTAAAACTGTTGATGCCTTGTTAACTTCTTCCCTCTTTTCATAGTCCTCTGGATGTTGTTGTAGTAGTGAATTGACTTATAGTAGGGAATCAATGTATCACATATGTACATAAGTGAGTGAGATTATATTTAAAGAACCTACCAACCATCTGACAAATTTAACATATCTTGATCAACATATGCTCATTATTTGCCTCACTCCAGCTTCAGTTCCACCAGCATGGAACTCAGACAACATCAAATAGGTCCACACACTCAAACAATTGAGGGGTGGTAGATGATCATATCCAAGTAAATAAAAGTCTCGGACATGGATATTAAGACAGCCTATGAAAAATTGAATGCTCAGATAGAAAAACTCTTTGTTGGAAATGTTTGGAAGATAGGGTTAAAAAAACTGCACCAAAATTATGCCCAGAAAATGTACAATACATACCAGTGAGAATTGAAGAGATACGATAAGATAAGATGATATAATTTTATTAATGTCCAACAAATGAGAAAAGTAGTTCATTGGGACCGTACAATACATAAGTGTAGATACAAAGTGTAAGTGTGGAGGCCACTCCTTTAAAAGGGAAAAAGAAAGGTAATCTATAAGATCTAAGCTCTATTGACTAAAAGCTAAACTGGAAAACAATGCTCTTGAAGACGGTACAAGGGAAAGAGCCTCAAGGCTCCAAGTGCCTGTGGTTGGAAGGAGGGCATTGTCCTCATCTATAGTTACCACTACCAAATGTGCAACTCTTCTACCATATGAGGTTGAAGGAAAGGATATCTAGACAGAGGCTTGGTTGGAAGAGTTGAATCTAGCTTGGGGAATGTCTCTCTATATAGAAGAGGTGGCCCGATTCTAGGAACTAGAGGATGATTGTTACTTGTTGGTTCTACATAGATTTTCTCGAGTTCTAAGTCAATAACTCTGTATGGGTCTCACTATGGGGGTTTGAATTACCTCTCAGGGTCTGATGACTCTGGGGGTTGAGATGGCGATGCTCTCAAGTCTCTACATCCCTCTTGGCACCACTATGCATTGGGAGCACCAGAAGAAAGATGTGATCGAATTAGTAGTCTCTAGCCAGGCTGGTACTTGAAGAATGTAAGATTTAAACCTGACTGCCTCTCCCATTTAAGCGCTAGGCACCACTGACTGCCTCTCTCACTATTCTTTCTATCATGTTTCTAACATTGTTTTCACCATCTTGCTAAATATGAAGATATATCATTTTTTCTTCGCAATAGCCAAAGTTCCAAACATTTTGATACCTTTAGAAATGTAGACCCAACACAAAGGATCCTTTGCTAGTAGCTATGTTGGTTGCAAGTTTTCAGAATATTTAGTGTCAACTATATCCAGATAGGTTTTGGATCATATTCTACGTGGATATGTATTTGAACATAAAGGACACTTTATCTTAGAACAAGCATACCAGGGAGATGTGGGAGGTCCTTCTAAAAGTGGCATTACAAGAAAAATTCTTCGAAGTCAGACAAGTTTGGTCATTGACTTCATTTGTAAAGGTGACATTACAAGAAAAGTTCTTCGAAGTCAAACAAGTTTGGTCATTGACTTCATTTGTAAAGGTGACATTACAAGAAAAGCTCTTCAATGTCAAACAAGTTTTGTCATCGACTTCTTGTAAAATATTCATTACAAGGAATGTTCTTCAAAGTCAAACAACTTTGGTTATTGAATTCTGCTGAGCATAAATTAAAATTGGAGTAGGTTTCGAAATATTTTATTAACTACAGATGAATCGAATTTTCAGAAGATAAGCCTAGAAAGGACACAAGGAAGCCAGAGGGGAAGACTCTGTGTTGTATGTCAAATTGAGATGTTTATTTTTATTTAGTCATAATAATCAGTGAGGTGTTAGTCATAGTGATCAGTGAGGTATGATGCCACTGATAGCACAGGGAAAATTTAGTTTTTGAGATGAAGTGTTTTAAATCAATTATGGTCATTCTAATGAGTCATGTTCATACACATACTGTTCTTTAAATGCCCCTCTTTCAATGCCATTGATATACATATACTGTTCTTTCAATGCCCCTCTCAAAGTAGACCAATTTTCCAAATAAAGCAAATAGAACAAATATGGAAGTATTATTAATATTGACTATGGTTGGAAAAAAAATCAAGTTACAAATACTATATAAATAGAGTAGACAGTGAAATATTGCAGAATAATAGTGAACTTAGCATCTACAACCATTTGTACAGAATATTCACGAGTCCTACCAACTCAACATGCTCACCCATTCGGATGGTTGCTGATGGGAAGTTACAATGACGTCACACAGTTAGCAGAGTACATTCCAGAGAATATAAAAGGCCAACTTTGAGTTTGAATTGAGGACACTATAGACCATCTGATGTGAACCTTCTGCATCCTGGGTAATTTCTTTTCTGCATTTCTTGAAACGCACTACCCAAGCCATAGGTTTGGAAAATTCAAAATATTGTACTACTCTGTATCAGAAGTGCATAGCCAATAGTAAGAGAAATATATTGTATAATCCATTCTTCATATCATATAATATGAATACATTGCTGGCTGTAAGAGAAATTAACACACAGTAGCTCACCAATATTTGGCGTTCCATTGCAGGAACAACCATAATATTCTTTGAAACTTAATGTATGCCTTAGAGGAAGAGAAAATATAGCTCCGCTTACAAATTGTTGGATCTTGGCTCAATGACTACACAAGTATCATTCAGAAACCTACAGTTTCAAATTCCAAAATAACTGCTAATACCTTGACCATTCAAGTTGACATTCATGCAACTGTTTATTTTTTTATAGAAGAATAAACCAGAGACCCTAGACTCCTAAATAATGGTTGGGGCCAGGGCCTGGGCCTTTCAAGAGTATATATCAGGACATATGTGTCTAAAACGCTTTTATTTCTTTATGCAAGTAAATACTTACGAAAAAATACAGAGAGCAATCGAAGTTTCTGTAGCAGCTAGGGAAAATACACCACTAACCCAAAAGGGAAGGCAAATAATCACAAACATTTATACAAGATAGCAGTCACAGTTATGGAAAATACACATTAACCACACCTGGAATTGGCGAACTCGTAGAGCTTTCCTCTTGGAGAGAAAATCATAAGTCCCACCTTGGCATCACAGAGCACTGAGAGCTCGTAAGCTTTCTTGAGCAGCCCGTTCCTGCGCTTAGAAAACATAACTTGCCTGCTCGTAGCGTTCTCGATTCTTTTCATCAAGGTTTTTCCCCTCACCATTCTCCTCCCCTTTCTTTTCTTCCCTCAAAACGGGTCACTCACATCATCTCAGGAATATTAGATCTAGGATATAGAACCATCACACAATAGAAATCAAGAATCGCTAAAATTGAAACCCAGTAGTGGCTGCTGATAACTGAACTGTCTCTTGAACCCCAAAAGTTGAGAATCAGAATCCAATAGTAGAGAGGCCAAAATGTAGTAATTACATACGTATACCCAGGCCTCTCATCAATCTACCTTGTTTAGATACGTATACATACTAGTTGTGAAAAATAGCAGTATAGTGCGAAATAACCTAGCAACATACCAAACTGAATTTCCACATTATCAACATGACAAAGACTGCAAATTGCTTAAAGTGGACATTACCCAATGTGGAACAAAATCTACTTAAACTTCGTCTATTTGAAGTTGTTCACGTGACAAAGAGTACGAATTGTTGAAACTGGCGCTTTCATGAAAGAGGATCCATCATATTAGAAGGCCATTTTTTCAATAAACCCATGAAACTTTGATCCATGTTCACTTTCAAGACTATCGACCTAATGTCATAACATGCCAATCTAGTCATATCGTATGTATTTCTCACATATACTAAATAGAAGTTCAAACAAAGAAAACATTGAAAGTAAGAAAATGGAAAATGACCAAAGTTCATCATGAACAAATAATTGAAGACAATATTCCATTATGATGATTTTAAAAAACACCCCAATATGATATATTTACATTAGTTATTCATATATTACTTAATGTTAAAGGTTTATGGATATATTAAATATATATTATCCATGAATTACCTAGAACTTGTTGCTTAAAGGTTAAATGGCTATATACACTAAACCCTTATTTTTTTCAAGAATGTTACATCACCCTCATCAAACTTTTCCTTTTCACCATTGTGTCAATGTTATCAAGCATACTTTAGCCACCTATCCCAACTATTTTGTTTCCTTTGTGGTGTGATTTATGGTGTTACCATTGTTGCATGACCTAAACTTAGGCTATGTTCAAGAAAATTCTTAACGTAGCAAGGACCTAGAAGAATTAAAGGGAAATACCAAATTAATGATAATTACCATGCACTCTATATTCTTAACTAACACATACACATTCACATAGAATCTCTTAGATTTTAGATATTTCATCTCACTAGATGGACAAAATATAAGGAAGCCTCTGTAATTGACATTTCTAAACATGTTTCCAATAAGTGACATACCTTATGTACATTAATTTGACATGCATAGTTTGAGACTAGTGAAATATTAATTTCTTCTTTCAACTTGCAATAGTTCAATAAGCTTCATACCAAATTAAAAAATTTATCCACCACATGGAACTAACATGAAAACACTTAAGCTTGTCAACCCTAGACTTAACAATTCCAAAAACATATACATTTGTCAACCCATAACCTAAGCGTCGGATATGCGACGGCCATGCCGTCGCTTAAGAGACGCTTCCTAACGCGTCGTCGGTTAAGCGATGCTTATGAGATTAGTTGTCGCTTAAGAGACACTTATGGCCACATTTACAAAAAAAAATTATCCTTGTGATTTTTGGTAAGTTTAAAAAAATAAATCCACGCGCCGTCATATTTTTCTGTCGGATTTTGGATCGAAGTGTAGTAGTGTGAGTATTACTTGTGTCTACCTTCCCGTATCCAATTCCCAGTAACTCTTGTGATCCATTGGAGGATCAATTGCTTTCCTCATCACAGTATTGTTTCTCATTAGTACTTCCTGAAGACAAATACCTAGTGCTTTGAAAATGGTACCTTCAGATTCAGTATCATCATTAGTGAACTCCCTTGCTTCCGCTGTCTGTTTCACTCATTTTTTGACATTCTGTTGAGTCTTTCCCATGTTCGACTTTAACACACATATTCACATGGTAGAGATTGTATTGGTTCCTTTGGATTTCAATGAAGACCTTAGGTTCACACTTATAACCTAAGTTGCGCAAGACAATGTTATGATCAGTTACATAGATTCCATATTTTGAAGACTCATAATTGTATATTGTTGCTTCAATCCTCCTTTGTAATATACGTGGTCTTGTACCCGTATCATATGATGTAATCAAATATTCCAAAGGAGCTAGTGTTTCATTATATTGAACATGGCATCCTCAGATATGATTTTGTATATGACATTGATATGTATTTGTTTCAAGTACTTCCTCTGCTGCCTTGGACACTTGAGTTCTCCAAGATTAAAATATTGTAATGTATTTTTTCCATTGCTTCCCTCTGACCTCACACATTAGGGGAATCTGTTATCAACCAAAATGGCACTTCTCTGTCTGAGTACTGACATGCAATATGTTGGGACACAAATGGACAATAGGATTGAAGTTTTCCAAACACTATAGATGTCCATGACCATTGATACATGATCTCCCGACAATCTTCATATATTTTTATTTAGAGATCAGGGTTGCACACCCAACTATTTGTATTGCAACCCACGTGTCATACGCGACTATTTGCATTGCAAACTGTGTGTACATTGAACACGCGAGTTTCCTTTGAGAAAGGAGCATGTCACATGCACCTTTCCTATATACATACTCGAGTGTAAATTAATCCAATGTTAAAATTAATAAATCATGATTAGTCGAGATCAGTTGAGCCTTAATCCATAACTATCTCAACTGTCTCAACCATCCTAACCTTTGAAACCTTTCTATTTCCCCATGTATAAATAGAGGGCATGGGATGGGGCTAATCATTGATTCTTAGAAGAGGAAAATTTATACTAGTGGTATGCCTAAGACCTCTTAGAGCAACAAAACGCAGTGTCCTCGGTTTGTAGAGGATCCCTTGTCTTAGAAGTTGGGTTGTAATCTTACCATTATTTGTTAATGAATAAAGAAAGTTATTCTTCCAATATTTGTATTTTTACTTTCTCATGTATGATGGATTATGAATGATTTCAATTATGTTATTATGAATATGCATTTCCCTAACCATTGATATATATATATATATAAATATATATATGAGATATTGCTTGAAGAATTTTCCTTTCACAGATGATTTGGGAGAGCCCTTGAATCTTTGAAGGAGATGGAAAGAGGAGAAGACCAAGGTTGGGTCAACCATCATCAACCGGGTAAGTCAAGCCTTCTTCCTATTCCTATTTCATTTTCTAGATAAGTTGATTTTCTACAAGTGTCTTAGTAAGTTAGTAACCCCAAAGACCCTAGGTTACAAGGGTGCATTGTCCTTATCAACAATAAGCGACCTACTTTCACGCAAAAGATGCACTTTTGTTGATTTAACCGAATTTGATATCATAGGCATCTTTCAAAAACCAAGCATAGATGGTCAGGATGATCCACTCTCAAATGAGAGTGAGAAACTAAATCATCAATATATACTTCAATAATTCACTTAAGGTCATGAAAGGAGAAGTTCATTTCCCATTGAAAAGTAGCTCTGGCGTTTTTAAGGTCGAAAGGTATTTTTTGTATGCAACATATCCCAAGGACAAATGAAATTCATTTTATGTTGGTACTCGGGTTTGATCTGAATATTTTTATACCCCAAAAATACATCCATGAACGAAAACACTTTGCTTCCCACACATTCATCCAAAATCTGATCAATGAATGGTGTGGGAAAGTTATCCTTAAGGAAAAGCTTTGTTCAGGTATCCAAAATTAGTACACACATGGATAGTTCCTTTTTCTTATCAACCAGAATGAGATGGGATACCCATTTAGTCAAGGGAACCCGATATATAAATACATCCTTAAGCAACTTCTCTATCTATTCCTTAATAGCGAGCGCCTTACGGTGATTCGTCGCACGTAAGCAATATCGAATAGGTATAGCATCAGGATAAGTATTGATCTCATGTTCAGCAATTTGAGGGTCTATTCCTGGAATTTCTTCATACGACCAAGAAAAAACATCTCGAAATTATTTTAATATCTTATTTTATGCTTCAACCTCATTAGGGGAACAATCCGCTCCGATGTATACATTTTCTACTTGTTGAGGGCATGGACTTGTAGGTTGTTGGAAGATCTACAAGGAAGTCAACACAGGGACATAGTCCAACCATTAAGGCTTCAAATCGATCCCATGCAAAGAAGAAGCTATCCTCAAGTTGTTTGGGATGAATAAATGCTATGGATACAAGGCCTCCACTGGCACAAAGGTTTTCAGATCAATAAGATCTCCTCTTAAGACAAGTGAGAAAGATTTAAAATCATTAGAGGAAATTTGGGGTCTAAAATGGGCCTTATAAGAAAACGTGTCAACAATAAGTTCTTGTGATTTGGAATTCAAGAACCAATAGAATTTCAATAAAATGAGTCAACCATAATGGTTGAATTGACATATTTGTCATAAAAAGAAACTACTTTTTTTGTTCGTATTTTCGACATATCTCCCTGTATTTTTACTCAAATTTCGATCGGGAGAGCTTGTTGGATGCAAAATTTGATTCTGCATCCAACGAGTACTCACACTGCATACTTTTGACGGACCCTGCTACCCCAAAAATAAGAAATACCTGAAAAAATGTGATGATGACATCATCATCACATTTTTTCAAGTATTTCTTATTTTTGGGGTATCAGGGTCCATCAAAAGTATGCATTGTGGGTACTCGTTGGATTCAAAATCAAATTCTTCATCCAACGAGCTCTCCCGATCGAAATTTGAGTAAAAACACAGGGAGATATGTCGAAAATACGAACACAAAAAGTAGTTTTTTCTTTCTTCCTCCAAAATTAATAAATATTATTTTATTATTTTAACTATTATTTTATTATTTTCCTTAGGAGGCCCATTTTAGACCCCAAAAATTCCTCTAATGGACTAGATTCTAGACTAACTGTTCAAGAAAACTTAAATAGGGTGTGTAATAGATTTGAACAGCGTAGTTGTAAGATATAATAGATAACAATAAATTTATTACTCAATCAAGTTCAATTTCCTTAACCAACTTCAAATAAACCTGAACGATTAAAATTAAAAAGGTTTATCCAAAATGTTATAGATGTAAAACATGTCCTATTAGGTAATACTAATTGACAAATCAGTATCAGGGATTAATAACTACTCATTAGTTGCAAAACAGAGCATGTGAATTAAATAAATACATTCATTCAATGCGCATTTAATGAGTTAAAATTGTAAGAAAAACTCAATACATAAACTAACACATCCATTAGATGAACAACCAATGATCAGTATGCCAAATGAATGGAAGAAAGACTAAAATCCATGAAAGAAATTTGATGAATAACCATAGAACATAGCATAAATAACAGTGTAATTTTATTCACTTGCAAAACATTACAAAGTACAAAATTACAAGTTTTCATGGTATGTTCTTGGTAGTCTTTTCTCCTAAATAGTTCTCCTAGGATTAATCCTACTAGTCCCACTCTACTTGGGAAATACCCTCCCTTTAAATAATATTACAAAATTTACAAAAAAGGAAATTTCCCAAGATGTGGGATTGCAGGATATTTTGGTTTCATGGTTTTCCAAGGGAAGAACACCACTTGGCATAAGCATCCATTAAATCTTGGATGTCCTTAAACTGAGTGTTTTCCAAATGCAATTGAGCTTTACATATTAAGGATGTGATATCCTTTTTCTTGATCTTCTTACATTCTTTGAGGAAGAGATCAATCTTCATTAACGAAGAAAGAGGTTCCTCAAACCAGCGCTTGATCTCCTCCATAGTAAGCTGATTAATCTCCATGATATTCTCCTTTTATTTGGTGAAACCCCTCTCAGTCTACTCCAGTTCCATTTTTAGAGGCATAGCCTCCTTGGTAGGATCTAAGAATGGCATATCCAGATACCCGAGAAAGGTTTATGAGGAAAACCACCTCCTTTTGTAGGCTTCTTGTCCTTCTTTGATCATGGATTCCATAAGATCACATATTCCCTCCCATGTTTCAATTATCACTTCAATTTTATTAAGCTTAAGCTTATTGAGTATTGTCAGGTCTTCTAGTCTTTCTTTGATATATTTATGCCAGTCTATAATGGAATCATAATATTTGGTGGCTTCCTTGTTGAGGTACACAGGGTACTCCCAAAAGACTGAACACCAAGAACAACCACTCACACAAACAGATCACATATCAACACACCGATATTTTGATGTAGTTAAAACCCTCAAGAGGGAAACAATCCAGGGCACCAGCCAAATAGCTACTTGGAGCAATTTATTATGCAAGATAAAATAAGTTACAAATGAGCTTCTCATAATCGATCAACTAGCTAAGGACCCTCCATGATCTTTAAATAGAGATCATGGACCAATTGGGTGTTAAGCCATAGATCAATGGTAGGTATGATCTAAGAGAAGCTGAATCGTTAGATCACTTTATCTCTAGAACATATTGTGACCATCGGATTAGAATATTTACAAATGCATACTAATGCATACTAAAGAAATTCACTTTACCTAATGGATATATTACACAAGTTGATCTTAACAAACTCCTAAGTGTCTAAATATCCTAACATCCCCCCTTAAGAACAACTTGGGATAGGATTGAAGGATTTACAAAAGTGACACTATTAGGAGAAGGAAGGAAGAATTAGATCATATCCCCCCTTAATGACACATTCCTAAACTCCTAACATAGATCGAATTTTAGAAAAATTTGCTTATGTAAGAGACTTGGTGAAGATGTCTACAACTTGATCATTTGTAGGGAAATAGAGCACTTCAAGAACGTGATCATGAACAAGATTTTTTATGAAGTACATTTGTAGCTCAATGTGTTTGTTGCGTTGATGTAGAACTGGATCTTTGGCAAGCTTGATGGCACTTTGATTGTCGCACCAAAGTGGAGTAGGCTATTGCTGCTCGAATCTGAACTCTAAAAGGATATGTCGAAGCCATAAAGCTTCCTGACTGGCATTAACTAGAGCTTGATATTCTTCTTCTGCTAATGAAAGAACAAGAGCTTGTTGTTTCTTACAAGCCCAAGTGATAGGTCTAGATCCCATACTGAAAACATAACCTGCAGTAGACTTTCGATCATTCACTGACCCAATATGAATCAGTGAAACCAACCAACAAAGGTTTCCCCCTCTGTACTGTAATGAATCCCAAACTGAATTGTACCTCGAATATATCAATGTATTCTTTTTGCTGCTTTCCAGTGAATTTCATGAGGTGTTTACATATAAAGGGCAACACAACCAATGAAAAAGGAAAGGTCGGGATGGGGATGATTCAAGTATAAGAGACTACCAACAAGCTGACGATACAAGGTGGCATCTACTTTAGGGGAGGTACAAGTGGTAAAAATTTTTACTCTAGAATGAAAGGGAGAAGGGGCTGGTTTACAATCTTCCATGTGAAAGTGATGAAGAACGTCACAAGCATGCTTATACTAGGAAATAAATATTCCCTCTTTGGTTTTCAAGACTCGGAGACCAAGAAAATAAGGAAAATGTCCTAATTCTAACATTTTAAAATTTTGCTTAAGACAAAATTTCACATGGGTTAAAAGTTTAGGGTCACTACTAGTAAGGATAAGATCATCAACATAAAGAATAAGTATGATGAGATGGTTTCCTACTTTCTTGGTATAGACATTGGGGTTAGAATGACATCTAGAAAAACCAGTGTCAAGGAGAAAGCTATCCATTTTGGCATACCAAGCTCTAGGAGATTGCTTAAGGCCATATAAGGATTTTTTAAGGTGGCAAACAAGCCTAGAGTTATTATAAACATATCCAAGATGTTGTTCCATGTAAATTTCCTTTTTTAAATCACCATGTAAGAAGGGATACTTGAAATCCATTTGATGGACTTCCCAGTTATGTAAGGCTGCAAGGAAAGAACAAGGCGAATGGAGTTCATTTTTGTGATAGGAGCAAAGGTTTCATTGTAGTCAATCCCTTCAACTTGGGAAAAAACTTTGGCAACTATCCTTGCCTTAAGTATTTCAACACTTCCATATGATACATACTTAGTTTTGTATACCCATTTACATCTGACAAGTTTTCTTCCTTTTGGAATTGGAACAAGATTCCAAGTATCGTTCCCCATTAAGGAACGATATTCTTCATCCATACCTGCATCCCAATCTAGATTTCCTGAAGCTTCTGCAAAAGTTTCTGCATCATGATTCTCATAAACTTGAACCAAAAGAGAAGAGGCTCATTGAAACTGAGAACGTCTATGGCGTTGATCTTTAGGATCAATGACAAGATCACCAGCTGCTTCACATGTTGAATAGACCCATCGAGGAAGCACGTGTGTTGGTGTAGCTGGAGGAACATAAGAAGGTGGAGGTGGATTTCCATCCTCACTGCCATCATCAGAAACTGGAGTTGGAAACTTGTCAAGGAAGTTGGAAGAAGAAGGCACAATCGTCGAATCAGGCTCGTAGGCCAAAGATGGAACACCCACCAAGTTAGGCTCACAGGCCAATATATTTTTATCAAATTTAACATATCTTATAATTATTATATCATGAGAATATGGCTGAAGAACTCTATAACCTTTTACATCTTCAAAGTATCCAACAAATGTGCACTTTTCACTTTTAGGCTACAATGCTTTTTGTTTTTCATCCGGAATGTGAACCCATGCTTCACTACCAAACACACGGAAGTGACTTACATCTGGTTTAATTTTACTCCATGCTTCTTCCGGTGTTATACCTTGTAAAACTTGAGTGGGTGTGAAATTAAGTATGTAATTTGCACAATTTATGGCCTCAGCCCAATATTGAAGACTTAGTCCCTTAGATTTGATCATACAATTAGCCATTTCTTTTAAAGTGTGGTTCTTCCATTTAGCTACACCATTTTTTTGTGGTGTATATGGAATAGTGTGTTGTTGTTGGATTCCTTGTTCAGTGTAGAAAGTAGTGAACTTTTTATATTCTCCTCCATTGTCATATCTTAACTTAATAATTTGATGACCATATTGTTTCTCAACAAGGGCCTTGTAGGCCAAGAACATGTTAAATACTTTGCTCTTAAGTTTTAGAAAGTAAACCCAAGTGCATATGGAGTAGTCATCAATGAAAGTTAAGAAATATTTGGAACCAAAAAAAGAAACAGATGGAAGAGGACCACACAAGTCACTATGCACAAGCTCCAAGGGAACCGAGGCATGCCAAGAGGCATGTTTGTCAAAGTTGTCCCGATGATGTTTTTCGAGTACACAACTGGAACAAATGCTATCCTTGCAAGATACCATCGGAAGACCGGTCACCATATTGTATTTACATAGTTGTTGCAATGAGCGATAATTTAAGTGACCAAATCGCTCATGCCAAAGTTTGCTCAAGTTATCACTATGAGCAACAAAAACTAAAGGAAAAGGTGATGACCCAAAGTTGTTAAATTTGTACAAATTGGTAATATCATCAACAATTTTGGTAGCTAGGACATGTTGAGGATATTTAAAATCCTTTATTACGACTTGGTGAGGTGTAAATGTTACAGTTTTACCTTCACCAGAATGAGTGATTTGATAGACTAACAACAAATTGTAGGAAATTCTTGGAACACATAGTACATCACTAAAATGACCATTTTCTACTAGAACTGTTCAAGATCCTACAACACTTAGAGAACTATCATCACCAACAAATATTTGTTTGGTGTTACATTCATTCATAGTAGACAATATGGCTTGATCCTTAGCCATATGATAAGATGCTCCAGAATCAATAAACCATTCATCTGAAGTATAAGAAGAAGATGCAGTATAAGAGTAACCAGAAGCACAAAGTGCATGTCCATGAGAGGTAGATTTTGAAGATGAATCTAGGCTGATGCAGTGCTTCTTTATTGCTGCTTCTAAGGCTGTCACCTTCTTGAAACACTTAGATTCATCATGACTATATTTCCCACAAAAATTGTAGTGACGCTCAGTGTTCTTTCCTTTTGGCTTTGATCCTTTGTCATTTTTTAAAGAAGGAGTTAACTGAGAGGGTTTGGTACCCTTGTTTGTCTTATTATTGCGAAAATTATTTTTCTTGGGACGCTTGGAATTTTCTTTCTGTTGGGATAATAAGGCTTTCCCAGATGTATCTGTATTGTTAATTATTCTAGGATGAATGAGATTATCTTGCTCCCTAATTAAGGAATCACAAAAGGATTCAAGGCTAGGCTCTTGATTGCTATTTGAAGTCAAGGATTCTTTCATGCAGTAAAATGTAGATAGAAAAATAGAATATGCAAGTCCAAGTTTGGAAAGAATATGATAAATACATTTTTTGTCTTCTTTCTTAATCTTGCATTCTTCACATAAGAGTCTAAGAGTTTTATACTTAGATAAATAATCTTGAATGCATGAAAAATCACTTGGATTCAAAGAAATAAACTCATTCTCAAGTTGATGACCTTGAATTTCATTATGTTTACCAAACACAGATTCCAACTTTTCCAAAGCTTTATCAGGTTCATCAATTCCAAGTATATGGAATCACAAATTAGTAGAGATTGACATCCCAATCAATCCAGAAGCTTCATCACATCTATTTTCCCATTTTATTTTCTTACCATCATCAGTGGGTTCTATTTCTTTCTCTGAGGTAATTCTGAAAAGTCCCCTACTTCTTAGAACATCCTCCATACGAGATTTCCATGAGAACTAGTTAAAATCGGTAAGTATAATATCACAAGGGTCAGCCATATTGTAAAATAATGGTTGAAATAATAGAAATGAACTATCTAGATGCAAAGAGATCGAAAAATTAGGCTATTTAAAAAAAACAGCACTGAAAACTAATTCTGGATGATGAAGTTATGCTTGATCAAAGAAAATGTTGAAGATATCCCCAATAGTGACGTGGGAGATATTAACTTAACCAACTAAAAAAAAGAACCCCCTTATTCCCAAGATGAACCTTTGACAATCACTTACAAGAAAGTTGCTTTTAAGTGAATCTCTTTTGTAAAATAAGTGATGTTCATTTTTACAACAATGTTACTTCTAAATAGTGCGGCAATAAATTAAAAGACTTAAGTAACTCATTTTTATTTTATTTTATTTTATTTAAGTGAGATGCACTTTTACAATAAAGTAACTTGAAAATAGAAAATGTATGCACTAAAAAGTAACTTAATAAGACTTGAACTCAAGACCTATTAAGGAATAAAGAAACTTTGAAGCAAGTGAGCTAAGTTTAAAAGGTACGTAAAAGAAGGGAAAGAGGAAGGGGGCTTTTTTTTTTACTATTCTCTCTTAGTCTCTGTGCTTCCCTTTCTTTTCTGCAAATCACAAAAAACCCGAGAAACAAAAAAAAAAACTTTTCCACTCTATGGGGTTAGATCTTGGTTAGCCTTCCCAGAAAGTGTACGTTTTCAAGTTTTCTCATTGTTTTTGATTCGCCGCGATTGCACAAGGTGCATGGAAAAGAGCATATGTAGCCGAGAAGATAAAAAAAAATTCCCCTTTTTTTTCTGATTCGTCACAATCATACAAAGTGCATGGAAAAGAGCATACGCAACCAGGGAATACAATAGTCCAAGACTAAAATAATAAAGATCTAATAATAAAACTAAAAACGACACTTGAGATGCAATGAAACAACTTCCATAGGCCACAAATGCACATAAACTCTAGGAACCAAAAACCCTTTCAAAGTTTCAGCAACACCTATTCCAGATCTTGATCACAAACAGAAGCGGCTCTTCATAAACACTCTGATACCATGTTTGGGGTACACAGGGTACTCCCAAAATACCAAACACCAAGAACACCCACTCACACAAATAGATCACAGATCAACACACTGATATTTTGACGTGGTTAAAACCCTTGAGAGGAAAACAATCCACGGCCCCATCCAAATAGCTACTTGGATCAATTTATTATGCAAGAGAAAATAAGTTACAAATGATCTTCTCATAATCAATCAACTAGAGAAGGACCCTCCATGCTCTTTAGATAGAGATCATGGAACAATCGAGTGTTAAGCCACGGATCAATGGTAGGTATGATCTAAGAGAAGTTGAACCATCGAATCACTTTATGTCTAGAACATATTGTGACTGTCGGATTAGAATATTTATAAATGCATACTAAAGAAACACACTTTACCTAACGGATATATTACACAAGTTTATCTTAACTAACTCCTAAGTGTCTAAATATCCTAACATTCCTATCTTGTTTTATGATGGTTATTGAGGAAATACGACTGATGCTCAAATGAGTTATACATCTCTTGCATCTGATTGAAACCTTTATACAAATTAACCATGTCTTGATAAAATTTATCATGTACTTTGCATGCTAATTGTTTAAACTCCTCTTCTATGAATTTATAGAAAGAAGATCTAAAGGATGTAAGATACAGGTCCTTGAGTTGTTGTTCAAATATGGAAATTTTGTCTGCCTGTTGGTTAGCTAAGAGATCAACCTTCCTAAGTTGTTTCTTCAAATAATCGTTCTTCTTTTGAAATTGATTCAACTTCTCTTCATATTCCCCTTTGAAAAGTTTCATTTATTTCCTGTGGTGTTCCTCAGCTTACGATAGGTCTTGTTTGGCCCTTTTTAGCTCTTGTTCCTTATCCTAAAATTATTTATTCATATGAGATATTGAATCAAAAATTTCCCTGGCAAAGGCTCCCATGGAAACTGATGTATCCAAGGCTTCTTGTTTGGTGTCAGAGCAGTCCCTTTTCCAAATAATCTGGTTAAGGGAGGCTACCTGCTTAAGTGTTCCTTCTCTTGTCCTCTTGGCTACTTTATTACCTACAACTTTCTATTTCCCGCTCCAAAATATTTCCCAAGAGAAACCACTCCATCTTCGCCAAAATCTACCATCTCCTCTATAGTTGAGATATTTCCCTCTTAAACAGTGACCAGAGGCTCAAGTTGGGATTGAGAAATGGGGACTTCTATACTAATGGGTTAAATAAAAATAGGGGGTGTAGAAATAAGAGGAACAAGGGATGAAGGAATAGAAGTGGGGATAGGTATATCAATTTCAGGGGAAGAAATTGTAGAGATGGAAGGGATGTCTAGTTGGGGATAAATAAAATAAGGGGATGTTGGGGTAGTGTAAGGTGCTAAGGAATTCAAAATAATAGGTGAAGTAATGGGGGAGGTATAGCTAGGTACATCTATGAGTACCGAAGGAGTGCTTGTGGTAGCTGAAAGAATTTGAGATAAATTGATCTCAGAAAAATAAATTTGGGTAAATGTTGAATAAAAATACTCCTAGATGACTAGGTGGTGGAAATGGAAGATGTCATGGAAGTAAGAATATTAGCAAGGCAAGTGACGGGATTATTTTACTCCTCCAAGTCATCGTGTATCTCATGAATCTCAATATTAGCTTAAGGCAGAGGTTCTACCTGTTGAATTGAAGGAACTTGCATGGGTACTTGTTCCTATAGAGCAGGTTGTACTAGTGGAACTGGTTATTCTACCCTGGTAACCTCTTGAGGCATTGGTTGTGGATCAGAAACTAGTACTTGTACCTGTACTTGTTTAGGAACCAGTTGAGTCTTCTGCTTCTTAGGCTAAGGCTCGACCACTTCTATCTGTGACTATATCTACGAGCTATTCTTTGCAAGACTTTTCTTAAACTCTGCCCCTTTGTGTAGGGTTTCTATCATGAGAGAAGGATGGGTTCTTGTAGTACTTCAAGAAAATCCTTACCCTTGTCTTTTTATTTACTAGAAATAACAGAAGAAGAGCTAGTTTCTTTCTCTTTGGAGTGATTTTCCATATTCTTCCTTTGCATGTTATCTTCCACTGCCAGTTTTACTTGTCTGGAATGGAGCACGGAAACCTTGAGATCCTTCTGATATTTAAAAGTATGAGCTTTGACATTGGGATCATAAATCCTACTCAATACCTCCTGGAAATCAATAGATTCTCTATAAATTGAATCATCGGGTTCATCCTAGTGAGCATATCGTATTCTAGTATGCTCCTGCACAAAGTGACCAGCCAGATATGACCTAGGTTCATGCATCTTCTTTGGTGCTTCCCATAGGTTCATATCAACAATTGCTTTACCCAAGATAGATGCATGAGTTGAACTTTGCAGAACGAGAAATCCCAAGCTCAAGGGAAACTTGGGCCAATAATTCCTTTTGGACAATGTGAGTTTAGGGAAAACCCCATTGATAATAGTCTGACACGCTATCTCCTCCAAAACCATTCGATACGAGACTATTCTAGGAAGCAAGTGGACTGTATTGCTGCCACAAATGAAAATGTAGGAGAAATATTCTCCTACATACCAACCACCATATAGCGTAATCAAAGATATGACTCTTTCAGAGAAAGATGGAGCATCTGCCTTGGAAATATTCACGTACATTAACCATAGAAATATTATCCTACATACCAACCACCATATAGCGTAATCAATGACATGACTCTTTCAGAGAAAGATGGAGCATCTGCCTTGGAAATATTCATGTACATGAACCGTAGAAACACATTGCAAATCTCATAAATTTGGGGAATTAAATTGTCCTCCCACATATATGAGTAGTAGATGTGTACTGGTTGTGAATTCTTGTTCCAGTCCTAGCCCATGGCTGGAAAAGAACAAGTGGTGCAAAATACGTCCACAGTATAACCTGACATGTAGAAATGCAGCTTCCTTAAGGATGAAGTCTTCTGATATTTCTCGATTTCCTCTTTCAAATTCACAAATATAATCTATGCCCAATTAAAAGACTCACCTATAAGGAATATATGGTGGGATAGAGGAACCCATTCGAATTTGAATGCCAAACAAATTGGAAATCCATATAACTGGCAAAACATGGTCGAAAGTAAGGAAAAAGGTTCCCTAAACAAGGAAAGAGGGTAATAATTGGTTTCCTTAGGGACGTATTCAATTGGGTTTTCCATCCACGATTTGACTAATTTTTCAAAATTAAATTGGGACATAGCCTCATCAAGGAATTTATCACTCAAAAGATGTTGAGGAGGCCCAAGGGCATAAGATCTGGTGAAAACATCGAGATGGAAAGATGCCACTTGGGTATGAGTATGGTCATCGAATGAATGCTCCTTAAGGTTTATGTGTTCCAATGCCCACTTGACAGGGTCAGTATAGGGCATGAACGAAGGTCGAGCTAGAATGCAATGAATCTAGGAATTCCAATTTTTAGCATATGCAGGCCGATCATGGGGTATTGTAGAGAAATCATTTTTTTTAATATTGAGTAAATTCTCAACCAATCTAGGTGAAGGGTTTCAGTAACACACCCACTCAGTGTCAATGAAGATACTAACATTAGGTTCCTTTCTCTTATGCTCTTAGTGATGAGTCTTATACCTAGTGTTCATGGACATCTTGGAAGTAAAATCTGGTTGAAATTTGGCTACCATGGTTACAAGATACCACAGTTTAAAAATAACAGAAAAAATATTGGAAAAGGTAAGAAACTTACTGATAAAAATCTTGGATACCATAATATTGGTGAGCTTTAAGAAAAAATCGCATTAAAATCTTAAACGTAGTAAAAATAACAACTAAAATAGTGAAGAATTCATAAATTCGAATGAATTAAATAATCCAGGACTCAACAGAAAAATATATCTAGGATGTAGATCTTGCAGAAATGGACAGCTGAGATCAGGGAGGGAAACCAAAATGGGAAAGTGAAAAGAGTCGAAAAACTTTCGATTTTATGATTTCCGCAATCCGCAGTCCACATTGTGGTTTGGAGAGTGTAGGATGAAATTATTGTTCAAGAAAGAATTGTTAGAGTTCCACAATCCGCAA
This sequence comes from Pseudotsuga menziesii, assembly GCA_001517045.1. NCBI lineage: Eukaryota > Viridiplantae > Streptophyta > Pinopsida > Pinales > Pinaceae > Pseudotsuga > Pseudotsuga menziesii. The sequence goes on along the minus strand of LPNX011113898.1, from coordinate 21,522 downwards.
TCTACAAATATTTGTGCGTTGCTAGTAAGCAATGTTGCAAATGATGATTTTATTGAGTTTCCGCTTTCCATGATCCACATTATGGGTTGTGGTTTACGGAACTAAAAGAGCAAAAACTGTGCAAAACATGAATTTTCTTCTTTCTACAATACGCATTGCGAAATGCAAAAGGCAGAACTAGAACAAAAGTTTTATTTTGAAAAATATTTCCGCATTGCGGGTTGCGGGTTGGGGAAAGGAAAACATTTATTGAAATAAAATTATAACTCCCGCAATATGCATTTGTGGGTTGCAGGATGTGGTTAAAATATTTTTGAAAACCAAAAAAGGACTTCCACAATCTACATTGTGGGTTGCAGAATGTGGGTTGCGAAAAGGAAAAATATGTGTAACAGAAAAGAGTGCTTCCACAAAACCAAAAAAAAATAAGGTTTATAAGGAAATTTTATTAAGGACAAAAAACAATACTTACATTTTAAAAATCCCTTAGCAATATTATGGCTTTACAGACCAAAAAAGAATGAGTGGGGCTCCTATTTTAACAGCTTAAAATGGGATCTGTTACTTCTAGAAACACTACTTTTCCAAAAGTTTGAGAAATGTTGATAGGGATAGTCAATGATAAATTAGCCATGTTCCCTCTGGCATACTTACCAGAATCTCCTACTGGGATCATGGGACTACCAACCTTATCGCTAAGGATCACCCTATATTCATCACACTCAAATCGTTCAAGCTCGGGGAGAAAGTAAGATCAATGATGTAACTCCTCCCAAGGCCCATCTAAACCATTCATTGCTTTGAGAATAGCTTCATATGAAGGGAAAATGTCATCGAAACGATCATGACAGTGTGATGATGCAACCTCCAAAGAAGGTAGTGCAAAGGGATCCTCCTCCTTTGTCTATCAAGAGGAAGGACTAGGATCTACCACGGGACCAAGAGTAGCTTGATAAGAAATCTCCACAGTAGATAATGACATGTCCATCTTTGTAGGTATAGGGTCTTCATCCAAAGTGATTGGAGAAGGGAGAGTCCAAGGATCTTCCAAAGGCGAAATGTGAAATGGGATCAAACTCAACGATGACAGTTCACTACCAAGGCTAGAACCTATAGTAAGAATTGGTGTGGAAATATTGAAAATTCCCATCAATGACAGATACATTCCCACACCAACATTCTTAGTTTCCAGCTGAGAATTATCAATGACTAATATAGTAGCTCCCGATGATGCTTTTGTACCAAAATTATAGAAATATGTTTTCTCGGTCATCACAATCCTACATTCAAAAGGGGAGCAAATAATTGGGAAGAGGGATGACGTGACTGCTCTCATGTTGTAAATCCAGTTATGACCTAGTAAGAGGTTATAGTCAAGGGCCGCATCAACCACCTCGACCTTGATCGACAAGGTCTTCCTTCCCAATTGGAATTTGAGAGAAGGAAGTATACCATGCAGCCAAAAATATATCCCATCAAAGCGATCAACATGGTCCCATATCTTGACAACTTGGGAAAACCTAAACCTTTCCAACAGGTTAAATACATCACAGAAGGTGCAGTGCCTTTATCAATTACTGTGTGTTTAATGGTGTTTTTCATACACTCCAAATGGACTAGGAGAAACACATGGTAAGGAAAGCGAGGCTAGAATTCATGGGTTTCAATTTAATCATTGTGGAATGATGTGAATCAACAACCGCAAGGAAAGACAACAAATCTTTCCTCTATGAAGGGAAAGTTAAAGGACCTCTAAGCCGAACATCACACAAGGAGTCTGACACAAATCCTAGACAATGGAATAGTGTTGGGTGGCTTGGGCATTAGTATTTTGCCCCAAGGGATTTGAGACTCTCTTAGGAATGCAAGTCATAACTTCAAGCTTATTGATGAGCTTGTCGATATGCAAAGGGACATCAGGAGGAGGACATTCTTTTCCCAAGTCGGGTTGCAACAAACCATAATATTTTGCTTGTGTCACAACATTCTCGGCGGACATCATGTTGATGCACCCATGGACACTTTCAGTGCTTGATGGGTTTTGATGCCCACCAGAAGCACTTTCGGAGTCCATGGTCCTTGAATTCATATTTTTATTATACGCTAAAGGAACTGTCAAAACAGTTGGTCTCTATGCAATGAGTTTCAAGGCTTCATCTATTCCAGGGAACAAGTAAGTGAGGTGATATCCCCCACAAATATTGCAAGGGAACTTAACCTTACGTTTATACTTATTGTCCCCCCAACATCATTATTTTTCTTGTCATCATTAGAATTTATGTTTCTATTCCCACCCCTTCTATTGTTTCTTCCCTTTTTCCTTTTCTGTTCAGGTTGGTGGTTACCCTCCGAGTTCGAAAATTGCACAAAATGTACATACACCGATTGGGTGGGATGAGATGAAGCCATAGATTGTCTCGATGCAGGCTGGTTAATAGAAAAATTATTCATTTGATTTGTAACCAAGTCTATGGGATTAGTACTCGTAGAGCCAATGATGCCATCAGCATGTGGCCCAGGTTTGAACTTAGAATCTAAGTTTGACCATGTTGTGTTCGGAATAATCTCATATAAGATCCCAAACTGAGCATAAATCAAGTCTAGTTGTTGAGCTCATAAAATAGCCCGCTCCTTGTTCATAACTCCAGATGTGGAAACATCCTTCGCTATATATGGTAATAATGACGAGAGGATTCCAAAAGGAAATATGGTGGAATGTTGTCCTTAATCAACCACTTTCATCTACAAAACTCCTGAATATGATGTGAGATATGCATGGCTTTATCTTGCCAAAATGTTGACAAGAGCTCAATACCAGCATCATAATGCATAGGTAGTTGGAAGTGGTTAAGAAAGGTCATGTATAGGTCATTGAATGTCCGATATGTGCCCCCATTCAAATCTATATACCATTTCATCATAGGACCTGTGAGGGTGCATTGAAACAATCGTAAACAAAAGGAATCATGGTTCAACGAACTAAAAAATCACCATAGGTGGAAAGTGGTAACATGCTCTCTAGGGTCCTCACCATTCTTACCTTTGAATTTTGGAATGTCTGGAATAAGCTTAGCAGGGACAACCGACCATGTCATATCATGAGAAACCAGATCATTGATCAACTTTGATAAATCAGGTAGATTCAAAGTAGCTAGGAAAGGGATCATAGGTTGTTCAATTTGGTTCCACTCTCTCTGATAGGACTGGTCCACAAAGGTTTGTTGCTTGTCATTATCATGGCCTTGGACAGTCAGATAATAAAATCCTCTCATGTGACCCATAAATGGATACATGGAGATATTATAATTATGAATACCTTAATACAGGGGTGCTACATAGCCATAGTTATAATATTGATAGGATGGTCATCCCCCACACACATAAGGAGGTACATAACCCCTTGACACATAATTACCGACATATGAGGGGACCACATGACTATAAGTGGTACTTCATCCCAAAGAACCATGTGGATTGTAAGGAGGGTGTGTCATGAAAAATGCATTCGAAGGAACAAGTATAGAAGACAATGGACCATATGACGAAATATATGAGGTAGCTCCAATGTTCACATGTCTAGGGTCACCTCCACTAGAAGGGATTCCAGTGGTATTCTTGGATGAGGTGTAAGGAATTCCTCCCATAAAGGGTGTGGAAGGTGCAATATTACAACTACCAAATGGATCTGCATTGAATGGGATGGTAGTGCCACCAGGAACACCACTACAAACAGCACTAGGATCTACGGCAGATGACGGAAAATTATCGGTCATATCTGGCATGCCAAATATAGAAGGTCTAGTGCTAGAAGGATTTAGATGAGTCTCACCACCTGATCTCCGAGGAGAATATCGCCAGTTAGTGTTTTCATAAACTGAAAACTAGGATCGTGCATTATATGGCGTACCAACCTCAAAAGGATCGATTTCTTTCAGAGTCCCATATACACTAAATGACACATTCCCCATCCTAGAGGATGTAGAAGGAGAGGATTCTGGTATCTCAGATGCATGACCCATGATGAGACTAGTGTGTGAATCACAGTGAGTATGAGTCTACCTAGATTTCTTAACTCTCTTTCATGAGGGAGGAGGAGATGTAGAAGGAAAAATACCTGGTAACCGTCAAGAATAGCAATATTCTTATCCTCAATCCACGATGACTCCACAAAAATAATGAGACTCAACTAATTACGAAACTTAGAGCAATCTAGCATACACAGAGCACACTCCTAATAGAATCTAATCCAAAATGCAAGCAATCCAAGGGGAGGATAAATGATCTCTTTAATGTATTAGGTATGTCTCTCCTAGGATAGGACTGATACTCCCATACACTACAATTGGAGGTGCATAACCAATGATAGTGGCCCTCAGCTTCAACGCATAAACCCATTGTGTTTCCCGACCCCTACCTGGCCACGACACTCACAAAATAACCTTTGCAAGTACCCCCTTCGATACCTAGATAAGGAAACTAAGGTAACCCCAATATAACCAATTCTTAGGAAGACATTCATAGGAGATATCTACCGTATTGGAAGGGTAGAAAATCCTGAAGCTCGAAAGCACCAAAGGTACCTAAAAATCCCTCAAATACAAATAAGATTCTAGAAATATCTTTGGTGCTCCACAGAGAGTGAAAAGGGGCTATCCCCACTACAAACATGTACACTGACTCATGTTTAACTCTTATGTAAGAGGAGCCTCCTGAGAACACTAATTATACCAAGGATTTCACTCTCTCACCTGGATAGACATGTACTTGTTTTATTTAGTAGTCTTGGATAAATTTACTCACAAAAACCTATTCCAAGACTCTAAAACCTAAGCTTGTTGATGTACCCTATCAAATAAAAATGTGTAATTCATTTTAAATTAAGAATTGATTTTAGAGGCCATGATTACTCAAAGGAAATGACCATGCAACCAATGATGTTACAACTCAACAGTGAAAGTAAATATGCACACCTAACAAACAATGCTGAGTGCAATTTTGTCTTTATATGTGAAAACAGGGTATGCCACTACATGGGATGCATATTTTTCCTTCAAATGATAATGCAGCCATTCCTATATTAAAATCTAACTACTCATCAACTAAGCAACCCTAATGCAAGTACTATGCAAATGCAAAAATCCATGAACATGCCAAAAATAAAACATTTTTGTGTTTTTGAAATAAATGATATGTAAATGCAATAAAAGACTCTATAACTCTCAGACCCTATAGTAACTATCATACAACATCCAAGAAATACATTGAGATAAAATAAATTCAATGCACTAATACCAAAACAAAAAGTAAACAAGACGACAAGAACAACTTCTAACTAAGAAGCAAATACAGTAGGTATCTGGTCAGAAACAGAGGCAGTAGACATACCACAGATGCATCCAAGAAGACTCAACAACATTCAAAATCCACCCAGCATATCTCAAACATCCAATTCACACTCAAAAAGAGGGACATACACGACTGTTTGCAGGAAACCTGCTTGTATACGTGGTTGTTCAGACAAAACCTGCATGTATACATAGCTGTAAAGAAAAAAGTTCCCATGTACAGCAAGATAAAGGGGAAAAAATGATAATCCAAGACCTAAATTACTTCAATGGGACACTAATAGGATAACATAATTCTGGACCCGACACGGAAACATAGAGAAACAAAGAGCAATTCAAGCACAATGTGCACCCAATCTCCAAAGAAAAACAAGGAACCTCCCAAGAAGAGTCGCCAATTTTGTTACAAAGAGAAACTTCCTATGGCTTGAGGTAGACCAGAACAGACTCAATGACACCAAAAATCAATCCACTTCAATATGAAAGAGAAAAAATGCTGCTAACACTAAGGATACAGAACATACCTTATTCTGGACGACTGAAGTAGATCCCCTTTGAGATTTTCCAACATGCTTGCACCTACAATTTACTCTCAACAACAACAAACAAGACAAGCATGATATATGTCAAAGTGTTATGCCTATTGTAGGATATATAAATCCAACACATATAAGAAAATATAACTACATCCATGGATAAAATATTCATAGTCATACACATGTAATGGATGAGAAATGGATATTTTTATTAATAATAAAAAGAGAGAACAGTGACAGACTCTGTCCGCACCTCGTCAAAACAGAGAAACCGAGTCCTCCACCTGGGCCTCCACCACTTCAATCCTCCATCTCAATGGAAAGTTTACAAATCAATGGAAATCTTGGGAAGAGCAGCGATGTGTGCTAAGAGGGACAAAGGGATGTAGACTCAAGCATTAGAAAATGAGGAAACAATGAACTATAGTTTCCTTGCTCTCCAAAATTCTCCTCCTTCAATGCATCCAAGAGGATCAATATATAGCCCTCCAATGGACAATGGAGGGTCGAGTCGGAGCATTTTCAGGCATATGGAAGGCCAAGAGTCAAGTTATTTGGGACTCATCGAGGAAAACTCCAATTTTTGTTTTTATGAACATCTTCCAATGTACGTGGGCTACAGTGGAGCAAGCTGCGCGTGCACGTGGGTATCAGCTTAAAATTCACATACAACAATAAACATGTGTTTTTAAGAGAATTTCTTGGATATTCAAAGTATAATTTGAGCAAGGGGGGTCCAAAGAGTCTGCAAAGGGACATGGGAGGCCATAAAAAGTGTGATCTACCAAGTGTGTTAAAATGAGCTATAATAGTCATGATATCTACCATAGTAAAGTCCCAAGTCTATCGTACCTTTTAGGTACCTCATCACATGCTTTGTAGCTATGAGGTGAACCCGTCTAGTTTTATCTAGATACTGACTTAATGTGTTCATAGCAAAGCATATATTTGGCCTTGTATTCGTCAGATACATCAATGACCCAATGATCTTTTTGTATTGAGTCATGTAAACTAAATCTGATGACTCATCATATAACAAGTTCAAGTTGGTGTCCATGAGTGTGGCCATGGCTTTACAATCCAACATATCAAATATTTTCAATATTTCTACTCCATACTTTCCCTAATTTAGAAAGATTCATTTTGGGATCTTCCACACTTCCATCCCAAGGAAATAATGCATCAATCCAAGATCTTTCATCTCAAATTATTCATCTAGCTTCTTCTTTCTCTCTGTGATTTGTTTCCCATTTCCTGTCAGAAATAGTTCATCCACATACAATAATAATATGACAAGTTCATCACCTATAACCTTAAGGTAAAGGTTAGGATCAACTTTACTTTTCGTAAAGCCCGAGCTTGTCAAGAATCTATCTATTCTTCCATACCAACCTCTAGGAGCTTACTCTAGTCCATACAGATCCTTATACATGAGTCACTCTATCTTCAACTTCAAATCCTTGTGGTTGTTCTATGTATACCTCTTCCTCAACCACATCATTCAAGAAGGATGTCTTTACATACATCTGGTGTATATTCCACTTCATCATGGAATAAAGTATCATGAAGGTTATGATGGAAGTGTACCTTGTTACTAGATAAAATGTCTCTTCATAATCAATTCCATCTCTTTGAGAGAATCCTCTAGCCACAAATCTTACCATACTTCCATCAACAACATGTTTTATCTTGCAAATCCATATGGAAGATACCACACTCTTGCTTTATGGTTTGGGTACTTTATCACATCATTCAAGAAGGATGTATTTACATACATCTGGTGTATATTCCACTTCATCATGGAATAAAGTATCATGAAGGTTATGATGGAAGTGTACCTTGTTACTAGAGAAAATGTCTCTTCATAATCAATTCCATCTCTTTGAGAGAATCCTCTAGCCACAAATCTTACCATACTTCCATCAACAACATGTTTTATCTTGCAAATCCATATGGAAGATACCACACTCTTACTTTATGGTTTAGGTACTTTATCCCAAACATGACTGGTATTCCTCAATCACTGCTTCTAACATGAGTTCATCCTATCAGGTCATTGACATATCCTAGACTTCCACATTCAACCTTGAAGGTTGGAACCCACTTTACTCTTGGTAGGAAGTTATCCATCTTGACATACCATGTCGAGATCGGAGACCTTCTACAGACACTCCCCCCAAAGAGGAATATCATCCTCCCTCTGCATTCTATACTGGATTGATAGGTAGCATCCTCTACTACCGATATTCTATCTATACATCTTAGTGTTAGTACTTAAAGATGCACCCAACTACAATGGAGCATGTTTAATACATCTTGAATCAGAAATATTGTTTGTTTGGGGTTTAGATATTTGTAGGATGTGTAAGGAGGCCAAATATGTAGATAGAGAAATTGTAGATAGTTATCAGCTCTATCAATAAAAATGGATGACCATACCTAAAGAAGAATCATATCCGAATGACAGAGGTTCAAAGAAAATTGTTAATATGCAGAAAAAACAACTCATTATCACATTAACATAAAGACACGCGTTAAGAAAAACATTCCAAAGATGGATTCTAAGATATTAAATCTGAGTATAGGAATTCATACGGAAAACATTGATGTAAATGAATCTACAATACAAATCAGTCTAAACAAGACTGTAAAATATCCATACTATAATGATAACTAGAACCTAGCACAAACTAATAGAAAATCATGTTTAAATTACAGGCCTCCAATAGAAATTACAGAGCATGGTCACATACTTTTTTAGGTATAGCTCACAAGTTCTCAACCCTTCACAATACTCCTCAACCTCTTGGCTAGAACCCCCCCTCCTTTTACAATGATTTGAATAAATATAATTAAACATGAGATAAAGATATGTGATCCCCAAAAGGTGGATCCATATTACTAATTTAAAAAAATAGATAATTCAATGACTTATTCCGAACTGAGTCATGATCTAAATATTGTGTGATTTTGATTCTTTTCCTAGAAATAATAGACTCGAACCATAATCCTTATTCATAAAATCTGTTATAACTACTATCCTTATTTGCCACTCATCCTTGAATCTGGCTTGATCTTTGACTGTCAGATAGAATGAATCAGCTGCTAAGTTTGCACCTTGAAATTTGGAAAATATCTTTAGTTAATATTTCACCTTCATATCCTCTTCCACTTGTGAATTCCTTCCTAGAAATGCTGAAGGTAATCCCTTGAAATATGGAAGTAATTTTCCCTCTGCCAATTGGATTACCTCTTCTTCAAACCTGCCCATAACAAAGCACCTTGCCAGTTTCAATGCCCAAGGATTATCTCTCAATACTGCAGAAGCATGGTTCAGAGGGTCTTTATGCTTTGGATACGTGAAAATATTATTCAGCCCATAGACGATGGTATTAATGTTCAGAACAGGTTTCAATCCTCATAATAGCTTTTATTAAGACAAATTGGTGACTTCAAAGTTCATAAGATCGTTTTTTCCATTTGGAAAAGATATTCCTTTGGTCTTGGGTAGATTCAAATTGTTGATCTCTTTGTGCAGCCATAGTTCACCAATACTTTTCTTATTTAGATAGGTTGGTCCATTGATACTTGGAATCTTGACATGGGCCATACCAGAAGCCATTGCAGACCTTACCAGTGAAACTGTGGTTCTTTTGTAATTGATGTAAGTCAGATATCCTGGCATATGATGGCATTGATTGAATAGCTAGCATACTTTTAGTTATGGGAAGGTTTAGTTGTAAACCATCTTGTGTCTGACCCATCATCCATCCCTGCAAGAAAGGGAACTCCCAACCTGCTTGATCTCCAAAAGGAAGAAACGGATGCATCTGCCTAACCCCGAAAAGTAATTGGACAATCATTATTCGAGGAACACTCAAGGGAAATACGGTGGGATCTGATCCTATTATTTGTCCTTCTTTCCTCACAGATAACATGGATATAGAAATTTCAACAATGTTATGACATATAGCCTCATCTTTACCTAATGTTCCAGGATTGTTTGACAATTCTAAATCTTCCACTTACCCTGCAACACTAAGACAATTATTTTGGTAGTCTTGTTGTAGGTACAACAGATCCCATGTTATCCAAAATACGGGAGCCCCAATTTCACATACAAATGTAACTATTCTGAATTCCTTAGGTTGTTTTGGGGTCCCCCTAACATTTATCATGGTTTCTGTGATTTAACTCAGTACTTAAAGATGCGCCTGACTACAAAGGAGCATGTTTAAGACATCTTGAATCAGAAGTATTGTTTGTTTTTGGTTTAGATATTTGTAGGATGTGCAAGGAAGTCAAAGAATATGCATATAGAGAAATTGTAGATAGTTATAAGCTCTGTCAATAACAATGGATGACCAGACCTAAAAAAGAATCATATCAGAATGATAGGGTTTCAAACAAAATTTTTAATATGTGAAGCAAATAGCTCATTCTCACATTAACATAAAGACACACGTTCAAAAAAACATTCCGAAGATCGAGTCTGAGATATTAAATCTAAGTATAGGCATCCATAGGGAAAACAATGATATAAATGAATCTACAATACAAATCAGTCTAAACAAGACTACAAAATATCCATGCTATAATGATAAATATTGCCTAGCACAAACTAATCGAAAATCATGTTTAAATTACAGGCCTCCAACAGAAACTACAGAGTATGGTCACAGACTTTTTCAAGTATAGCTCGCAAGTTCTCAACCCTTCACAATACTCCTCAACCTATTGGATGGAAACCCCCCCTCCTTTTACAATGATTTGAATAAATATAATTAAACATGAGAGAAAGATATGTGATCCCCAAAACGTGGATCGAGATTCCTAATTTAAGCAAATAGATAATTCAACAACTTATTCTGAAGTAAGTCATGCTCGAAATCTTGTGTGATTCTAATTCTTTGCCTAGAAATAATAGACTTGAACCACAATCCTTATTCATAAAATATGTTATAAATATTATCCTTATCTGCCACTCATCCTTGAATCTGGGTTGATCTTTGACTGTCAGATAGAATGAATCAACTACTAAGTTTGCACCTTGAAATATGGAAAATATCTTTAGTTAATATTTCACCTTCAAATTCTCGTCCACTTGTGACTTCCTTCTTGGAAATACTGAAGATGATCCCTGGAAATATGGAAGTAATTTTCCCTTTTTGCATTTGATTTCCTCTTCTTCAAACCTACCCTTAACAGAGTACCTTGACAATTTCAATGCCCGATGATTATCTCTCAATGTTGTAGCACCATGGTTCAAAGTATCTTCATGGTTTAGATAGATGAAAAGATGATTCAGCCCATAGACAACGGTATTGATGTTCAGAACAAGTTTCCAATCCTCGTAATAGCTTTTATTAGGACGAATTGGTGACTTCAAATTTCAGAAGATCATTTTTTCCATTTGGAAAATATATGCTCGTGGTATTTGGTAGATTCAAATTACTGATCTCTTTGTGTAGCTGCAGTTCACCAACACTTTTATTCTTTATAGAGGCTTGTTCATTGATACTTGCAAATTCGGCATGGGCCATACCAGTGAAACTCTGGATCTATTGTAACTGATGTAAATCAGATATCCTGGCATCTTATGGCATTGATTAAATAACTGGAATACTTTAAATTATGAGAAGGTTTGGTTGTAAACCATATTGTGTCTGACCCATCATCCATCCCTGCAAGAAAGGGAACTCCAAACCCGGTTGATCTCCAAAAGGAAGAAACTGATGCATCCTCCTACCCGCGAAAAGTAACTGCACATTCATTCTTTGAGGAACACTCAAGGGAAATATGATAGGATATTCTCCTATTAGTTTTCCTTCTTGCCTCACAGGTAACCTGGATATAGAAATTTCAACAATGTTATCACATACAAGCTCGTCTTTACCTGATGTTCCAGGATTGTTTGACAATTCTAAATCTTCCACTTACCCTGCAATACTAAGACATAATCATCCTCATATACATCAATTGAAATATTAATAATAAAAGGTCTCTTATGTTCTAAACCAAAAGAATTTCGTGTTGCATGTATGGAACCATTTTGTTGATCCAATGAGAAGAAGATGCGTCTTTCATCTTTCTGACGATGGAGAAATCTGATTCACTAATTTTAATAGTTGAAGATAAGGATAAACCTGAAGATGACATATTAGAATAAAAGGAAAAAATATCTAGGGTTGACCCATGTTGTTCATGTGTTTCTTTTGATTTCCCCATATCTAATTATGCATCAAAGATCTGATCATGAAGCTTTCCACAAGCCCGTAAAATGTCTTCAACCTCTTTGGCATTTGACAACATTTGATGCAAGGAAGATGACTTCCTCTCTCCGAGATGAAGGACTAAATTTGGATGTTGAAGAGATGATGCATAATATATCATAGCAACATTTTCTAAAGGTCTGATCTCCATAGGCATGCTAACATAAAATCTTCAAAACCTCCAATTAAATTCAGTAATAGGCTCGTCATTTTCCCTTCTCATAGCATAGAAATCAATTTAGTATTGATCGAAGGACCTATTCTCACCCCAATACTTTGGGAATGCATAATAAAAATCAATCCAATAATTAATTGGACCAGCTTCCAAACCTCTAAACCATGAAGTATCGTCCTAGACCAAAGATTTGGAAAATAACCTCATAACAACATCCTCGTGTATAATCTCAAAATTGTCAATGAAATTGTGGAAGGATTCCAAGTGATTTTCTCCTGTGATATGATCTTCTCAAGTAAACCAAGGAAGATACTCAAAAAAATTAAGAGGGTAAGGATGTAACTGAGATGGAATCCTAAGAGGTTTAAACATCTTCTATCTAGTTTTTTACCGAAATTCAGTGGACTGGAAGTGAGTTTCAATACGCTTATTGCAAATTTCAGTCATAATAATGGCGAAGGTAATGGATCATCTTGATTCTCTTCAGGATGACAAGGATGATCAGGTTTGGGGGATATACATATCTGTATATCATCTTTATCATGGATTTCAACTGACAAGATAGGATCAAAATCTACAACATATAAAGAATGTAGACTGTCATCTTCCAAAGAGGGATACATAAATGAAGATTTATGATCATCGGAGTAAAAAAAACAAAGAATGATTCTTTTTATCTATAAAGGGAAATACAAGAAGGAATTGATGAAGAAGAGAAAATTTTCATGGAGGAAACTAACAAGCTGATACCTGGTATTTCCATTCGACTTCTTCATTTTTCTTTTTCTAGTGGGTTCCTCCCTCCAGTGGAGCCTTCTAATAGTGGAGCCTCCTGGTGAAGATTTTGTAATCAAACTAATGTCCACTTCTTATTCTCCATCAAGAAGAGGATCGATTCAATATCAGATCCCTGGGGAAGATGAATTTGGTCCTTCGCTCCCTAGTATGGTCGCCAAAAGATGTTAGTACTTAAAGATGCACTTGACTGCAAAGGAGCATGCTTAAGACATCTTGAACCAGAAATATTGTTTGTTTGGGGTTTAGATATTTGTAGGATGTGCAAGGAGGTCAAATAATATGCATAGATAGAAATTGTAGATAGTTATCAGCTCTATCAATAACAATGGATGACCATATGTCACATGCCTCAATTTTGCAAAAAACAGTTTTATATTATTGAGGACAATATGTTAAATTTTATGTTAAGTTGCAATTGATGACTTAGTAGGGTCAAGGGTTTTTAATCTAAATTCTGAATATTTTATTATAAATAAATAAATGAGGAGATAATAGCTTAGGAGATTTGTTAAAAGAGTGTTTATTGGTCAAATTGGTGGAGGAGACTAGGCGGAGAGCAAAATGACATGTGGTAGCATCCTCAAACCACTTCCAACTGTTGCAAGTGGAAACCTCCCTACATTTGGGGTCATGATTCCCCAAGAAAGTGGAATAAGAGTAGGTGGCTCAATTAATGAAAACTAACCCAAAATACGTAGGCAATCTTTATAAAAATTCCCATTGAAGAGAGCTGAGGTTGCTCATTCTAGAGAAGTGATTATTCGGGTTGAATGAATGTACTTTAGAGAAATTCAATGGAAGGGAAATCTAGAAAGTGTTTGAGGGGATAACTGTTAATTGATCTAGTTGCATCTTTTAAGCTGAAGATCATACTTCTGAGAGCAGAGTGTTTTATTGAGATATTGAACTAGTCAGTTGATAGAGGGTTCTACTGTTTGTGTTCTCCACCAGTTCTCAGCCAAAAAGACCAAGAATAGGCTCGGGGGTCTTGAGGAAGCGTTGTTTGAGCGCTCTCCAGGAGATTGGTAGGGAGGAACGACCTCCTAAAGTTGTTGTCATCTGTCCTCAATAGGTTCTATGTTATTGTATTTTACTATGTTAGTTAAATAAATCTTAGTTTGACTGATATATGAATGTTAAAGTTCAGTTTGTGAAATGTTAGAATTATTATTCTTATTAGATTGTTAAAGAAATGAAGTTGATTTAAAAAAAATATAATGAGTTAGAATGAAAATAAATTTCTAGACAGTGTTTTTCCACACCTGGAAACCAGGTCGTACTCTAGCATAGTTAGAATGCTTTAAGTAGATGAAAGAAGTTCATAAGAGAATGAAATATTAGATAGGATTCTGTATCTGTAGATAGCAGAGTAATTTATTCAGTGTTTAAATGATGATGAGAATAATAGTGTTATGGTTTATTTATGTTTACTATTTTAATGAGTAACTAAATAAAAATGTTGGAAAAGAAATAGTGAAACTACACTAGAGTTATAGTAAAAAGTATACTGATACAATAAAAGTTTATAGAAGATACACTTAGGTTTATAAACAAGGTAATAACCACACAATGTATCCTGTAAATATATTATCTTAAACTATTATTTAATGTAAGCCATAATAGAGTTATGTTTACAAACCATCTATTTATAAAAAGTAAACAGAGTTACAGAGTTATTATTCTAATCTTTACAAAGCTCTGAATAATTTCTAAGTTACAAAAAAGTAAACAAATTCAACTGTATTTGTAAACACTAAATAGAGAAAAACTAAGAATTTACTTATTCAGGAAATAATTATAAAACCTGTGCAAGTTAAACCTGAGGGTTGAAGCCCTAGTTTTTCTTTTATCTTTTTATAAATTAATTTATAAAATTTTAAAACATATACTATGATAACTTAGTAAAAAAATTAAACTAGAAGATTGTATGTTACGTGCGTTAGACTGATTACAGTCTTATTTCAAGAACTTATTACATATTTATAAACTCTTTTATTTAAAAAAAAAACTTCTTAAAAACAGGTTAAACAACATCAATACTCCTGTAATAACGAAATAAAAGAAACCAGTGCTCATTTGATAGTTAATTTAAGAATACCTCTATACAAGGGTTCTCTTCCTGTAAACCCTAGCTATTCTAACTTAACTGATAAATATAAATTTATAGATTTTACTTTACTACTGAGCTACAGTCTTTACAATAACCTTATTTATTTACAAGAGAAATATTTAATAGTAAATCTATTTCACTGACAGTGAAGAAGAACAAACTAATTTACAGTAATATCATTTACAAGACCAAGTATAAATAGAGTACTCGGAATAGAAGTCAATTTAAAACCATGAGTACAAGAGAAACCTCCATACTTTAAGAAACAGAGCATGATATTACCAAGCCATAAGGCTATATATCCTTTTTACAGGTCAATAAAAGCTTAATACAAGTCACGGCATATAAGCCGGAGCTACCCTAGAACATGCAAGGGTTTTAATAATAAAAACTAAGTAAGAACTGAAACTAAGCATCTAAACATTGGAGGAACCAAAGCCATGCTTCTTTTCCAACTGTAACCCTTTTCCTTTAACCATTGCAAGTAGGGAGATGCCATGTTAGACCGAGGTTTACCCGTTTTGGCCATGAAGACAACCAGCGTTGGAGAGGATTCTTCCAAGCCTGAAGACAAATTGTAACCTGCAAGTGAGACCGAAGACTTTATTAGAAGCTATATTTTCTAATACTAAAACTGTAACTTGAATTTTATAATAATAGTATGGTAAAATCCTTACCTGAAGGCGAATAAATATCGAGCCGAGGAGGAATCGAACCGGCACAATGATTAGCACCTTGAAGAACAAACCCTCATGCTAACCTGTGACATAAGCAACAGGGTCCACATTCCAAACTTACACCGACGATGGAGCAGGTTAAAAGCTATGGCAAGGGCAACGTTAAGAACCAACACTCTAAAATACTAACAGAGTGAAACCACTCCCACAGTGATGCAATGCTTGCAGAAAGAAACCAAGATACGAGCTATGTATCACTCAACTCTTATACAAGAGTTGCAGTACTTCATTACACCCAAAACGGAGCTGTAAAACATAAACAACGAGCCTCTCATGGATGCAAAGAAACCAGACAGTGTAGAGCCAAACCCTCGTACAAGAATGAAGAAGATAGGGTTACGTTGTAATCTTTTAAATCATTCATTGCATGGTGGAGGCTTCTCCACGTGCCCACTGAAATTTTTAGTCAAGATGTGGGTTGAACCATATAGTTCCTGCACTTTCAGGGAAAAACAATATTATTGTCAATCGTACATTGTTTCAACACTAATGATAAGGTTTGATAACATATCATTGTGTGTTGGATAACATTGAAATCAACATACGGTATAATCATATATTTTATACAACTAATATTATATTTTGGTATAAAGTCAATTCATTGTATGTGCCTTTCAATAACACTACAATCAATCTATTGTTAAGACATAATTATAAATAATTATCATTTGCATTGAGTAATGCTAAGTTCAATCATTGGTAAATGGATATAAGTGGAGATCATTATTGAAGTTTATGCCTTTGACTTATAGTCAA
The DNA here is from genome assembly GCA_001517045.1 of Pseudotsuga menziesii. NCBI lineage: Eukaryota > Viridiplantae > Streptophyta > Pinopsida > Pinales > Pinaceae > Pseudotsuga > Pseudotsuga menziesii. The sequence goes on along the minus strand of LPNX011113898.1, from coordinate 4,793 downwards.
TAGTACTCCTAATGATTCTTCTCACAAACCCTATTTTAAAGGAGTAATGCTATGTTTACCTTAGTGATTATGCAAAATCAAAGATTGATAAGGTTAATATATTAGGTTCAAATATTTGTAAATAAGAGGTAGGTAGTATTTTCTATACAAACACTACTTTTACATTTGCATAAGGTTGACAGTGTCATAGATGGGAGACTTCTTGGAAGTAGTGATCTTTTGGTTTCCATAAAGAACCAAATTCTTATAATCAAACCAATGTTAGATTAGACTTGGTAAATAAAATATAGTAAGACTATCCAGGGTTAAAGTTAGTATCACTTAGTAATATTAATAAATGTTATGGAAATGTAATTTTTTGCTACAATACTTGTGTCATGATGAAACTTGGAAGATCGGAATCGTAACTTGATGACTATTGTGCAAATGAAAATTTATAACTGTATACAATAATATGTTGATAATTCTTCTCTACTAGAGCAGAATTAAGTGTGGAGCTAAGTAATCTATTGTAACCTTTTCCTTTGAAGGCATTAGATTGATATTCATGCTTATAAAGCAACATTTTAGATACTAGACATAGCAATAGCAGTAAATACATGTTTCAGTAAAAGCGTCTTTATATAAAATTATGAGCTCTATGCACATCAGTAAAACTTGTGAGGAACTTGGCTTATAACTTTAAAGACATGCTGGTGAAAGACAGTAGTATATCAAGGATAATAGTCTTTACTACTAAACTTAAAATACTATCATAGATGCAAAAATGACAAAGAAAGTTACTTTACCTCATAGTATCCTTGAACTCTATTAACCAATTTTTACTCTAGTATTTTATATATGCTAAAGAAGTACATCTGGATTTAACACTTTAACAAACTCCTACTTGTTCAAAAATATACCTGTTGAACTTGTAAGATCTAGAAATCCAGCTGAGTTAGCAATTGCTAAGTAAGCCCCAGTTTAGAACATAACTCCTCACCTACTTGACAAATCAAATCATCAGTACAGCTAGAAGCAACCAAATGTAGGTCATATACATAACATATCAAAATTAAATTGGTATTAGTTTTTATGTGTTGAAGTTAATCACTACTTTTGTTAACTGTTTCATTTTTCCACTAGCCACTAGTAGTTATCAAACTGTGACTATAGACATTTTATGTTACATTAAAAAATTTAATTTTTTGTGAAAATTTGGGGTTTTGACACCATACCTAAACAAGAATCATATCAGAATGACAGAGGTTCAAACAAAATTGTTAATATGTGAAGCAAACAGCTCATTCTCACATTAACATAAAGACACACGTTCAAAAAAGCATTCCAAAGATTGAGTCTGAGATATTAAATCTGAGTATACGAATCCATAGGGAAAACAACGATAAAAATGAATCTACAATACAAATCAGTCTAAACAAGACTACAAAATATACATACTATAATGATAACTTTAACCTAGCACAAACTAATAGAAAATCATGTTTAAATTACAAGCCTCCAACAGAAATTACAGAGCATGGTCACAAACTTTTTCAGGTATAGCTCGCAAGTTCTCGACCCTTCACAATACTCCTCAACCTCTTGGATGGAATCCCCCCTCCTTTTACAATGATTTGAATAAATATAATTAAACATGAGAGAAATATATGCGATCCCAAAAGGTGGATCGATATTCCTAATTTAAGCAAATAGATAATTCAACAACTTATTTTGAACTGAGTCATGCTCGAAATCTTGTGTGATTCTGATTCTTTGCCTAGAAATAATAGACGCTAACCACAATCCTTATTCATAAAATATGTTATAACTACTATCATTATCTGCCACTCATCCCTGAATCTGGGTTGATCTTTGACTGTCAGATAGAATGAGTCAACTACTAAGTTTGCACCTTGAAATATGGAAAATATATTTAGTTAATATTTCACCTTCAAATGCTCTTCCACTTGTGACTTCCTTCCTAGAAATGTTGAAGATCATCCCTAGAAATCTGGAAGTAATTTTCCCTCTGTGCATTCGATTTCCTCTTCTTCAAACCTACCCTTAACAGAGTACCTTACCAGTTTCAATGCCCGAGGATTATCTCTCAATGTTGTAGTAGCATGGTTCGAAGGATATTCATGGTTTAGATACATCAAAATATTGTTCATCCCATAGACGATGGTATTGATGTTCAAAACAAGTTTTGAGTCCTCATAATAGCTTTTATTAGGACGAATTGGTGACTCCAAAGTTCATAAGATTGTTTTTTCAATTTGGAAAATATATGCTTGTGGTCTTGGGTAGATTCAAATTACTGATCTCTTTGTGCAGCCAGAGTTCACGAACACTTTTATTCTTTACAAAGGCTTCTTCTTTGATACTTGTAAATTCAGCATGGGCCATACCAAAATCCATTATAGATCTTACTAGTGAAACTCTGGATTTGTTGTAACTAATGTAAATCATATATCCTAGCATATGATGGCATTGATTGAATAACTAGAATACTTTCAATTATGGGAAGGTTTTTTTGTAAACCAGCCTGTTTCTTACCCATCATCCATCCCTTCAAGAAAGGGAACTCCAAACTCGGTTGATCTCCAAAAGGAAGAAACCGATGCATCTGCCTACCCCTGAAAAGTAACTGCACATTCATTCTTCGAGGAACACTAAAGGGAAATATGATAGGATCTAATCCTATTAGTTTTCCTTCTTGCCTCATAGGTAACCTGGATATAGAAATTTCAATAATGTTATCACATACAGGATAATCTTTACCTGATTTTCCAGGATTGTTTGACAATTCTAAATCTTCCACCTACCCTGCAACACTAAGACAACTATTTTGGCAGTCTCTTACATGCTCTTCTGCTGCTCTCAACAGCATGTCAACCCCAGATTCAAAGACCCTGATCAATGGGATATTTTCAAGGCTTGATCTAAAATTTATGACAATGGGGAAAAGACCTAGGAAATTGAAAAATCAAGCACGAATGAATGAAGATCCTTAAAAATTTTACCATTAAATTTTGAGTGCTAACATTCCGACAATGAAAATCAGGGACCTTCTTTACATACACACTACCAAAATCCAAAACTTTAATGGGAAGATCATGGTACTAACACTTAGGTTATTAGATACCAAGAGCCTTTATCTTGAACTTTATCAAAAATTTCTTCTTGCACCCATCTGTGAGCTTGTTGTCTTCTATAGGTTTCCATCTTCAACCTTGTATTGAATGTTAAGATATTCATCACTCTAGGTGACCTTCAATATCCTTATGTAGTTGGATGTGCTTATCTATGGGTTCCTTATGAGCTCGTACAAATCCTATTCTACACAGGTGGTTCTTTGCTCGGTATATACTTCTACTTCACTAGAGAAGTGTGCCTAGTTAATAAAGTATGCCATGCCATAGTCTATTCCCTCTTTTTGAGACAAACAACAAACCTTGATTTGTATACTTGTTCTTGTAGATTCACATGGAAGAAACTATGGGCTTCACTTCAGGTCTTGGAACCATATCCTAGACATAATTCCCCATGATCAACTATTACTCTTTGATCATAGATTCTTCCATATTTGGAAGGGTCTACATCAATGATGTCACTAAACTGTGCCACATAACCAGAGTGTATCCAAGGCCTCTTACTTTAGTTTGGAATTCCCACCATACTTTTCTTCATCTTGAATTATCTCTCGTGACTAATATGGTATTCATCTCTCAAGGTGGATCTACCGCTCTCTTATATTCTTCTGAAGCTCTTTCTTCCGTCACGATGTCTCTAACCCTGGGAGCTTCAAGTTCATCTTTATTGGAGTGAATCTTGAATTTTCATCACTTGTTATTAGGAACAATTCTCATCCTTTTCTTGTAGTATATTGTATGCAATATTTCCTACAATTCAATGCACCAGTTGCATGGTTAGAAACATTTCATAGGACATATGGATAATGTCAAATTCTTATGCATAACGATACAATCATGCAACTATTTTAGCCAATACAACATCCATCCATATCTCACAGAAACTTTCCATATTCCTTCCATATCTACCATGACATAATTGAGATTGTGCACTATTCCAATATTTCAGCAAAAATGTTCCATTGTATATAAGTAGAAATGGAGTGTTTTATAGCACCATGGGATACTTACCCATAACATGCATATTAGTAGTATATTTTCATTAATTAAAACATTCTATCATGCATAATACACAACATATATAAGAAATACAATTGAAATACTTATATTTTTTTGTTTGGTATATTCCTTCTTTTTTCATTGTCTTCATCTCCTTCTGGATCTACAGCTTCTTCTTTGACCAATGAGATTGTTTAAATCTTATGCTTGCTTGAAATATTTTCTAGAAGAATGCTTCTTGTGGACCTAGGGTTTGACATAGAAACCCTAATTTTTCAACTTAGGTATCTTTCAGATCTGATTGGATAGAAATATGCTCCTCCTAAAGTTGAGTTGAGAAGCATACTCATTTTTCCAAAATTGTGATCATAACTACAAATATATGATGCCCTGGTTTTCTTCAATTTCTTCTATAGAATTTACTAATAGTGTTTCTAATTTTTCTCTGAAATTCTCGCTCCTCTTATTATGAAGATTCGTAGTGAGGTATCTTGGTCTTTCTTCTTTCCAACCCCACAGGTTTCACCAATTGGGACTTATGCTTGCTTAAATCTTATGCTTGTGTCGAGCACCCTAAATGCAGATAGATTGTTATCAACATACAGAGTTTACGAAATTCATTGTCAACCCAGGGAAGTCTTTTGTTTCAAAAGGTAAGTG